>JAEMPF020001087.1:1742-14324 GCA_022496165.2 Catalaphyllia jardinei
ACAAATTCACTCTACAAAATGAGTTCTTATCCCGTTTTATAAATTTAGGTAAAACACTTCTTTTTTCTCTGCGCGCTTTTCAGTAGGTTTTTTCTTTAGTCTTGGTGAACAGCTTAACCTGCTCATGTGCATTAACATTACTGTAATCTCTGTTATGGCTCTAAATGTCGATGTGGTGGTTAACACACTGATGTTCCAGCAAGTTTCTTTTGTTCTTTGTTTTGCATGGGAAAACAAAATTACGATGTTTCATCTCGTTCCACGGCTTATGGTATTTTTCGACAGCTGAGAAAGTTAGGCAAACTTTCCATGCAGATGTTATGGAATTTCTTTTAAACGCGGATGGTCTTCTTAGCTGGGACAGATCAGGTTGCTGGACAACAAGTTAAGAATCATGCACTGTCTTCGTTCTTAATCACTCCGAGTGGCCTTGCTCTACTAAATTATAAGACAACATGAATCATAAAAACAAAAATGTACATATCATGTCACTTCTTAATTACCCTTCTGTAAGTAGTGTATAAGTGTATTGTAAGTAGTCTCTATTGCCGTTAATGTATGTAAAGTGGTGAAAATGATGTAAGTAGTTGTGTAAGTAGTGCCTTTTTGATGTTAATAAACATATAAAAAAAAAAAAAAAATAAATAAAAATAAAAAATGTCACTTCTAGTCGTTCCCTAGCAGACAGCATACCAGAATTATTTCTTCCTTCCTTCATAAATTCATTAGCTATGGTATTCCTTTTCACTTTTCTGATCGTCGGCCAATTAAATTATATTACTCTTTTTTTACAGCTCAAAGACTGCTAACGGCTCGTATCTTCGCCAAACGCTGCAAAACCTGGCGTTTTCTTTAAAATTGTCCCTTCATTCCGAGTAATGTATATATAATCTAGTGGGTAAAGAAAATTAAAATAAGCACAATTAGCAAAAGTATGTCTTCGAACAATACGAATACAATTTAATTGTTCCTAGTTTCGAAATAAGTATCGAAAGTAAGTACAAGTTACAAATTAATTCTACAAAATGAATTCATATCACTTTTTATAGATTAAGGGAAAGATTGTCTTTTTTTTTTCTTTTTGGTCTGTGCGCGCTTTTCAGTAGGTCCTTCTTCGGTTCTGGTCGACAGTAGGGCCTTCTAATTAATTTTGCATTAACATCACTGTAATCTCTATTATGGCTCACAATCTTAATGTGGTGGTCCACATACTGATGTTCCAGCAAGTTTCTCTCGTTCTTTCTTCTGCATGGGTAATCTTACCATGGTAAATCTTACCATGTTTTTCTTCTTTCACTGCTGATGGCATTTTGCGACAGATAAGAATGCTATGCAACCATTTAAAGCAGATGGGCCTCTTAGCCTGGACATATCAGAACGTTGGACATCAATTTTCGAGTTCATGGACTGTCTTGGTTCTTAATTTCTTCGAAAGGCATGCTTCTATTTCATAATGAGACACACCATGAATGATAAACAAATGTGCTAATTATGCAACTTCTAGTCATTTCCTACTAGAAAAGCTGAATAAGTATCGAAATTAAGTGCAAATTACAAATTTATTCTACAAAATGAGTTCATATTCCGTTTAATAAATTAAGGTAAAACACTTCTTTTTTTTTTTGCTGTCTGCGCGCGTTTCATTAGGTCTCTCTTCAGTCTTGGTCGACAGCATGGCCTGCTCATGTCCATTAACATTACTGTAATCTCTGTCTTGGCTTACAATCTCTATTCGGTGGTCGACATACTGATATTCAAGTTTCATCTCCTTCCACTGCTGATGGTAATTTTTGACAAATGAGAATGCTAGGCAAACTTTTCAAACAGATGTGACGACGTCCTTCTTAAACGCGAATAGCCCTTTTTACAGTTCCCGGCGCCATATTGGATTTGTAACCGCGCAAACACGATAGCGAGGCTCCCGGTGACCCGCGTAATACAAAAGCAGTAAATACAGCTGATCGCAATAGGCTTCTCACGTTCAATCGCTTCGAAAACAGTCGAAAATGGTGCTTGTTTACCAAGATAAGGAGATTTCAACGCTAGAGGATATCCAGAAGTTAAAAGTGAAAGATTTGAGGGAGATATTACGTTCAAATTCGGAAGCGACGGGCGGAATTAAAGCGGACTTGGTGTTAAAAGTATACGCTATTCTAATGCGTAATGTGCTACGACCGGGTGAGAATCAATAGCAAACTGCCGATAATATTCCTCAGAATGATCAAAGTACTGCAGAAAATGGAGGCGAATTCAAGTATGATGATACTTTACGAAGAATCTCGGCTCTCGGATGGTCCACTGATTTGCGTCAGCTCCCCGAGCTGAATTTCATTCAGCTTTATGATTACCTTGTTGTGTCAACTCGCAAGTACCGCCACATTGTTCTCAAGGGAACAAACTACAAGAAATTGAAGTCGTATCAATTTTTCTTTGAAGGGAACGTTAAGAGGCTGGAAAGCAAATCCTATGATGGCAAGACGTACGTGAAAGCCACTGTTCTGCCATCGATGAAAAAGTCGCCTTACCGCGTGGTCGTGGAGTTCACACCTCAGTGTGATATATTACGCTCAGCCTGTACCTGTCCCGCGGGGCTTGGCGTGCAAGGAAAAGGAAAGTGCAATCATATAGGAGGTGTGCTGTTTGCCTTAGAAGACTTCACAAGACGCGGTCTTCAAAATCATCCTGAACCTCTGTCTTGTACATCGCGTCTTTCTGTATGGGTTGTTCCACGCAATCAGAGCGTTGCAGCCAAACCCCTTGACCAGGTCTTAATAAGAAAAATAAGGTTTGGAAAGAAAAACATCCGCCTCAAGCCAAAGTTGATAAACTTCGACCCAAGACCACCACAACAGCGCAACAGGGATGCAGAAGGGTTCAAAACTTTAAGCGAAAACCTCCAAAACTGTCTGCCTTCAAGCTCATTCTTCCTCTTTCACGACCTAAAATCAAACTGTTCTGAGGAACCCACCCTTCAAGAGACTGAAGAGCAAGTCGAGGAAACTACTGTTGCCTTCGCCGACAGCTATGACATAGCTACTAATCGCTTTAAAACTATGATCGATGAACATGTTACGAGCCTAACCATTACACCAGAGGAGATCAAGGAAACTGAGAGGCTGACCAGAGGGCAATCAAAAAACGATTTTTGGTTTGAAAAAAGGAAAACTGTATTAACAGCATCAAATTTTGGAAATGCTGCCAAAACAAAAGTGGAGCCGTCAAATAAAATAAAGGCAATACTTTATGGTAACTTTACAACTGAAGCTGTCCAATATGGAATCGAAAGTGAAGAAAAAGCTGTAAATTTATTTATAAAGGAAATGGGTCAGGATGGAATCAGAGTAAAGGTGGAGGAAACGGGATTGTCATTGTCAAAGGACAAACCATACCTCGGCGCAAGCTTGGACAGAATTTTGACAATAATGGACACTGGTGAAAAATGGGGGATGGAGATCAAGTCTCCTTTCAGCAAAGCTGGCATGACTGTCGATGAAGCTTGTAAAGCAAAGAATTTTTTCCTGGAAAAACTAGCTGATGGGTCTGTTCAACTGAAAAGGAACCACAACTACTTTTGTCAAATTCAAGGTCAGCTGTACTGTTCCCTCATACCCCTTGAAGGCATTTTTTTAGTAGTGTACTTTGGAGAAAACATGCCACTGTTTATTGAAAAAATTCACTTTGATAACAGCAAATGGCGCGATGACTTGTTACCAAAGATTGATTATTTTTATCGAAGGGCTTTTTTTCCTGAGGTGCTGACCGGACGAGTGAAAAGAGGAAAGGTCCTTTACCTACATGGTGGTTGGCTTCCATTCGGACACTATTCAAGCTCAAGAAGTGGTTTAAAGTTAACACTTCAGAGAGAAAAATGAGGTGAACAATGAATACTTGTAAATATTAAGGGTAAAATTCAAAAGCATTCTTTTCTTTAAGCATGAACAGTGCAAAAATTACATGTAATTTCATTTTTTACTGAACTAAAGTAAACACTTGGTTCCATGATTATTTGTGTTATATTAATTATGTCTGTGTCTCAAAAGGAATGTCAGATTTTTCCATAGAAAAAAAAAAGCTTATTAACCGAGCTTAGGTTGTCTGTCTGTATGTGACAATCTTGACCTTGGTCATGAGTACAGATCTCACTTCATTCAGCCTGTACTCATGACCAAGGTCAAAATTCTCCCATACAGACCCCCTGGTTGGTTAATAAGACAGTGGTACAAAATCCCAATGGTTACATAGAATATGAAACTAATGGAAGCTAAGAGGCTGATTACATGAACCGGGCTGAGCTGGCTAGCTGGGCTTCTGTCACACTTGTAAAATGCAACAAAAGTAGAAAAACATTCCGCCTATTTAACATGCAGACAAAGATATTGTTATAGTCGCTTTAAAAACGCCATTTTCTTTCAAGCTGTTGCCAAGTAGCCATGCTACTGAACAAAAGTCATCCCAGCTAACCAGGGCAGCCTGCCTGTTAATCAGCCCAAAATTACGGAATGTATACACACACTCACTATATGAAAGCTTAAGCGGGAATCATGAGCTATTAGCCGGTGGCAGTAAAGGGGGTAGAAAATTTGTCAGAAGGCCACAGACAGTTGCAATTTGTGTTGCATAAGGGCTTAAGGTGTTCGGTAAAATGCCATCTAAAATGTGGTAAGTCTTAATGCGGCCAATTGCACGCTCCACATGAATACGGACTGAAGCGATGCTCATAGTTTCTTCGGTTTCAGCTGCCGTCATTTGTTCACGACCGGCCAGAAATGGTGGCATGTTAACTGAAACACCAGCAGGTACAATTGCAGAAATGTCAAATCCTCGGTCTACCATGACATTGTCACCCGCTTCCAACAAATCCAATACTCCACTCTCTCTTGTTATTTGCTTATCAGACACACGCCCTCCCCAGAGATCTGACAGGAAAGTTACCTGTCCATTTGGGGTTACCCCAACTAGCAACTTCCAGGTATTATGATGTTTATAATCGGACCATGTCTCTGACTGGGCCAGCATAGCAGAAGGCCGCTGAATAAATAGTTCCGTGCAGTCTAGAATGATCCTGGTTGTGGCATACTGAGCAAACTCCTTTGGCATGTTTTTGCGGACAAGTTCCTGAGTGGGGAATGGAAACAGTTCCTTCATTTCATAGTACAACAAATTTATCCAGGTGATACAAATCCTAGATACTAGGCTGGTACTGATACCAAATCTGTCGGCAAGGTCTTGCACAAAGAGGCCAGCCTTCAGTCGCATGAGTACGAGAAGAAACTCATCCAGATAACTAAGCTTTCTTGAAGGGCCAGGTTTACACTTGTTATCATCAGTTTGATAAGGCTGGCTTTCCTTTAGTAGATTTTCGCCCTTCCAATACTGCATTTTGGCAAGCTTTGGTTCAATGTACTTGTAGACGCTAATCAATGCATCATAACTTGGGAAGCCAGTGTAAAATAAAACCGCAGCATTGTCATCCTTAATTTTTTCGAGTGAAAATTGCCGTTCCAGTAACACTGCTTTTTCCTTTTCTGCTTCACAGAGCTTTTCCTGGCAGTCAGCTAGTTCAATTTCAAGTAAGGCAATTTTTCTTTGCAGTTCAAGGAAAATATCAGGCTCTGTTTGAGGGGTCTCACTCTCCAATTCAACAGCATTTTCATCAAACTGTGACAATGAACCAGCAGCAGAAGTTGAGGGTTCATCAGAGGAAAATGCTCTGTAGGCTCCAACATGCAATGCTGACACTGCTTCTCCAACAGACTCTGGAGTTGACTCATCGGTTACTTGTTGCATTCTTTCCGCTGGTGCCTTCCTTTGCTTCTTTCCCAAGGTCCAGCTAAAAAGACAAGGCTCTGCACCTAATAAATAAATAAATCAATTAATTAATAAACAAATAATAAATTAAGCTGCAATAATTTATTACTTTTAAAGTCCAGCAAAACATATAACACATTATGAAACACTGGAATCATAAAGTTCACAATAAACAACACTCATATGAACAATATAAACATTTTACATTTTCTTAGCTTAACACTGCTGTCATGTGAACGAAACAAGACACAGTAAAATAATCAGAAATTTTAACATACAATGTAAACAATACTCGCTCAAAAAATACAAACACAGTCTGTGATTTGGAAAAGCTTTAAGGGCTACTTGGTATTAAAAAGACCAAAATATCTTCGCATTTTTAGTTTTTCATAGTTTAAATGCGAAATGCACTCAGCACTGTTGTCATGTAAACAAAACAAAAGCACAACAAACGACCGAAATATCACAAACCTTTCTTTAAAATCCAGCGACCAGTAAGTTTTTTTGAAATATCTTCGGTTCGAAAATGTTCATGGCAAAGAACGGTGGAAGTGGAAACGACAAATCCATCCTGTCCATGTCGCCGCTTGATGAGGGAACACCACCGTTTTCTTCGCTGAGCGTCCTTAGGAAACTCGAAGAAATGGTAACGTGTTCGCGTTCCGTTAATGTCGTAGGCGCTATTATTACAGTCAAAAGCTGCACAATACTTTCCTCTTCTCTTTCGAGTAACAGGGGACGTTTCCTCGGTGCTTAAACTTTCATTCATTTCTAAAAATACTCGAGAAACTGACAACACACTTGAGAAATCAACCAAAATTCTTTACGACGCCTACATCGGGTCACCGGGAGCCTCGCTATCGTGTTTGCGCGGTTACAAATCCAATATGGCGCCGGGAACTGTAAAAAGGGCTATTGCCTTCTTAACTTGGACAGATCAGGGGGCTGTACTACAATATTTGAGTTTATGTACTGTCTTCGTACTTAATTACTCTGAGTGGCCTGGCTCTAGTAAATAATCATAAAAAAAGCTGTACAAATTATTCATAACCTGGCGTTTTTGCCAAAAATTGCACCTTTTTACAAGTTAAGGCCGTACTGAACCTAGTGTGTACAAACAATTTAAAAACAAGAAAATAGAACAATAATCACTTAATGACTGGCCACAAGGGAAACAGTGAGTTTTGTTTCCCCGAGACCCTCGCCTCGGGGAACATTGAGGTTTCATTCAGTTTGTTGTCTATTCCATGAGCACGTGAAATCCTGTTGTTTATCGGGCCGCGAAAAAGGTATGTATTGTTCTGCTGACTATTTAAGTTGCTATGTAAGCCTTGACCAAGCACTCTTTCGCTTCAGCTCACACAACTTAAAAATCTCCAGGCTGAAAGGACATTACTTTGAAACTTCGCCGGAAGTTAGGTTACTGAATAAATGTTCTAAAATTTGCGTCATTTTAAACTTCGACTCGTTGGAGTGCTTCTACGAATCATCAACCCACTGCCCGGCGTCAGATAAAATCTTTTAATCGGCCTTTGGACGAATTATACTATGTTTTTTACTGCCGAGTAGTAAAATGAGTCGTTATCTTTGCTAACCCGGTTTTCAAAAAACCAAGTATAAATATAATGTGAATCTTATTTTTAGTGAACATACACTTAGCTATACAAGCAATAAAGAGAGCTAGTGTACAGGGATGCTAGGCTCAGCTTAGCTAGTTTACGGGCAGGTAGGCAGGCTAGTCTAGGGTTAAACCACACAGCACTTTTAATCAATAAATAAATTTTGCATTGTGGCGGTGGCACCCTAATCATTAACTACACTTGGCTGAGCACTAGCGAAACTAGAATAGTAAAGCACAGTTAATAAAGGGGAATGGTTATGAAGCCCACGTATCTCTGCGTTTTCCTCATGCCACATCCATACAACCGCCTTTCAAACGCTACAAAACTTGGTTTCTTTAACGACATAAAAATATGCATACAATTGAGGTTAAACTATATATCCTTACAATCTAATAGATAAAGTAAAAAAACACCACTGATAATAACAACTCAACTTAAAACTACTAGAATAAATACAGTTTCTTATACATATTGAAAGCAAGTGACAGAAAAGATATGTTCATTTTCCCTTGATAGAGGATAATTACTTAAGTTATTTTTATTGTCATCCTATCTTTTTGGTAGGTCTTTATTCTGTCAACATGACGGTAATCTCTGTCATGACTCATGATCTCAATCCAGTGCTCCACATACAGATGTGGGAGCTGTATATCATCCAACACAATCATTAAGAACTTGAAAATCATGCTGATATAGCAACAACGATGAAACACGACTGCTTATGAAATGTTGAACGACATCGTGATTGTATTGTAGCGTATTTGAAAGGACGGGAGGAAATTTTCCACCAGCAAAGTCAGTCAAACAACGAACTGAGTCACATTCGAAAGGGGGTTATCATGTTCATGACGGCCACCAATGCAAGAAGAACAAGACGAAGTTCCAGGAAAAACGACCATTTGTTTCGAAAAAAGGAGACATTTTGCGGTATCCTGCTAGCTGGAACAAGAGCAAAAACGATAGGAAAAAGGTTTTAGTCATCATTAGCGATAAAACAACCTCGTGGGTCTACTATCTGCAGTTTCTAATTACGCTAAATAAGGAATATTTAAAACAGATCAATTAAAAAAAATGTACAGTACAGTGCAAATGACTACATACAATATAAGAAAGTTTTACTGATTCTTGGAACAAAAGATGATAAATGAAAACACGTCAATATTTTTTCCTTCTGCTTTTTGTTAAATAAAAATTACTTCAGGATAATAACTTTTTTGTTTGCTTTGCGACCTAAAATTGTACATAATGTACTTTGTTCCTAGTCAACGGTACCACTACCTTATGAACGTTCTGACATCATCCTTCATGACCGCTACATCTGTCTTTTTTGTTCAAAAATCGCCAGGATGTGTTGAAGCTTCTATATCTTTTCAAGTGCATGCGCGTGTCATTTTTTTGCGAGCAACACCTCTACACTGTAAGATGGAAATATTGCTGTTTTTAACACATTGTCTCAAATCGATAAATTGTGGCACCGTTTTTGTAAATCTATAGTTTGTCCACTGGAACATGAATGTGCACATTAGCAAACGCCCATTTTATCCATGTTAGTGTTCTTTTCGTTTGTAATGACACAAAACCTCAGTGTGGAGTCCTAATTTGTGATAGTCAAGCATTATGACATGTTTTCATGCTTGATATTCAACATTACTGTAATCTCTGTCATGGCTGAGAATCTCGATTCAGTGCTCCACCTAGCAAGTTTCTGTTTCTCTTTGTTCTGCACGGAAAAACAAATCTTACGATAATCTCCTTCCATTTCTAATGCTATTTTTTTCACAGATGAGAATGCTACGCTGGCATCTTCTCTAAAACTCCATAGTCCTCTTAGCTAGGACAGATCAGAATGCTGGACAACAATTCTCAATAAAGCTCATGCACTGTCTTCGTTCTTAATTACTCAAAGTGGCATACCTCTATTATATAATGAGACACATGATGAATCATAAAAAATGTACCAATCATGCATGCAACTTCTAGTTATTCCCTATTGGACAGCGTACCATCATTATGCCTTCCGCTCTTCATAAATGTATCATCCATGGTGTTTCTTTCCACTCTTTTGATCTTGATCTAATTTATTGTAATTTTTATCTACAGCTTAAACCCTGTTCTTGGCTTGTTTCTTCTCAAAACGCTACAAAACCTGGCGTTTTCCCAAAAACTTCCCCATTTTTACACGTAATGTCCGTATAATAAAGTGTGTACAGGAAATTTAAATAGGCAAAATTAACAAAAGTATACGTTTCAGTATAATACAAATATAAAAAAATAATAATATTATAATTTTACCTAGTTTCTAAAAAAAACTGAATAAGTATCGAAATAAAGGGCAAGTTACTAATTAATTCTACAAAATGAGTTCATATCCCGTTTTATAAATTAATGTAAAAGCATTGCTTTTCTTTTTCCTGTCCGCATGCTCATGTACATTAACATTACTATAGTGTATGTCCTGGTTCACAAGCTCAATTCGGTGCTCCACATACTGATAGTCCAACAAGTTTCTGTAGTCCTTTGTTCTGCATAGAAAAAGCAAACCTTACGATATATCATCTCCTTCCACTGGTAATGGTATTTTTCGTCAGATGAGAGTGCTACGCAAACTTTTCAAGAAGATGCAATGGCTTCTCTTTTATACGCTGATGATACTTTCAGCGTCAACAGATCAGGATGCTGGACAATAATTTTCAAACTAATGGACTGTCTTTGTTCTTAATTACTCCGAGTGACCTGGCTTTACTGATTAATGAGACAAAAGATGAATCATTAACAAATGTACCAACCATACATGTAGTAGTCATTCCCTAATAGACAGCGGACCAGCAATATTTCTCCCTTCCCTATAAATTTATAATCCATGGTATTCCTTACCACTCTTCTGATCTTAATGTTTTTTACTCTATTTTTTATACCTCAAACCTTGTTTAAGGCTCGCATCTTCGCAAAACCCTACGAAACCTGGCCTCTTTTTCCAAAATTGCAATTTTTTCAGTGATGTGCGTATAATCTAGAGGGTACAAAAAAAATAAGCTAAATTAGCAAAAGTATTTGTTTCAGAATAGTACAAATACAAAATTAATTTTACCTATAGTTTCTAAAAACCTGAATAACTATAGAAATTAAGTAAGCAAGTTTTTGTTGTTTTTTGTTTTGCATGGGAAAAACAAACCGTACGATACATCATCTCCTTCCACTGATAACGGTATTTTTCGTCCGACGGAATGCTACGCAAACATTTCACCGAGATATAATGGCATCTCTTTTAGACGCCGATAGTACTCTTAGCTTTGACAGATGCTGGACAAAAACTATCAAGAGTGTGCACTTTCTTCGTTCTTCATTACTACTAGTGGCTTGGCTCTATTAAATAATGAGACGCGATGAATCATAAAGAAAAATGTAGCAATCATGCATTCCCCAACAGACAACGTAACAGCATTTTGCTCTCTGCGTGCTTTTCAGTAAATCTCTCTTCAGTCTTGGTCGACAGCATGGCCTGCTCATGTACATTGACATTACTGTAATCTCCGTCATGATATACAATCTCAATGTGGTGGTTCACATAATTGTGATAGTCCAGCAAGTTTCTGTTTTCTTGTTATGCACGGGAATATCAAATCAAAAATATTTCATCTTTTTCCATTTTGGATGATATTTTTCAACAGATGAGAACGCTAGGTAATTTTTTCAAGCAGACGTGATGCCATCTCTTTTAAGCGCCGGTAGTACTCGTAGCCTCGACAGATCAGAATGCTGCACAACAATTTTCAGGTTGATGCACTGTCTTCGTTCTTAATTACTCCAAGTGGCCTGGCTCTATTGAACAATGAAACACAAGATGAATCATAAACAAATTATACCAATCACGCTGCTTCTAGTCATTCCCTAATAGACAGCTTACCACCATTATTTCTTTCTGCCCTCATAATTGTATTAGCCATGGTATTCCTTTCCATTTATCTGATCTTGGTCTAACTTACTCTTTTTCTTGCTAATGGTTCGTATCTTCGCAAAACACTATAAAACCTGGCGTTTTCACCAAAAGTGCACCTTTTTCATCTAGTAGGTACAGAAATGATTTAACCAACCATACTTAGCAAAAGTGTTTGTTTCAGAATAGTACAAATACACATTTAATTTTAAATAGTTCCTAAAAACTAAATAAGTATCAAAATTATTAAGAGGAAATTACAAATTAATTCTACAAAATTAGCTCATATTCCTTTTTATAAATTAAGGTAAAACTTTTCTTTTTTTTCTTTTTGCTTCCTACGTGCTTTTCAGTAGGTCTCTCTTCAGTCTCGGTCAACAGCATGGCTTACTCATGTACATCAGCATTTTTGTAATTCTTTGTTCTGGCTTACAAGCTCGATTCGGTGCTCCACATACTGATATTCCAGCAAGTTTCTGTTGTTCGTTGTGCTGCATGGAAAAACAAATCTTACGATACATCATCTCTTTCCACTGCTAATGGTATTTTACGTCCGACGAGAATGCTACGGAAACATTTTACCCAAATGTAATGGCATCTCTTTTAGACGTTGATGGTACTCTTAGCTTCTACAGATGCTGGACAACAATTATCAAGTGTGTGCACTTTCTTCGTTCTTCATTACTACTGGTGGCATGGCTCTATTAAATAATGAGACACGATGAATAATAAAGAAAAATGTAGCATTCATGCATTCCCCAATAGACGGCGTAACAGCATTTCGCTCTCTGCGTGCTTTTCAGTAAGTCTCCCTTTAGTCTTGGTCGACAGCATGGCCTGCTCATGTACATTGACATTACTGTAATCTCCGTCATGATATGTAATCTCAATGTGGTGGTTCACATCATTGTGATAGTCCAGCAAGTTTCTGTTTTCTTTGTTATGCACGGGAAAATCAAATCAAAAATATTTCATCTCCTTCCATTTCGGATGAATTTTTTTAAGAGATGAGAATGCTAGGCAAACTTTTCATGCAGACGTGATGGCATCTCTTTTAAACGCCGGTAGTACTCGTAGTCTCGACACATTAGGATGGTGCACAACAAATTTAACAAACCAAACCTAGCAAAAGTGTTTGTTTCAGAATAGTACAAATATAAATTTAATTTTAAATAGTTCCTAAAAACTAAATAAGTATTAAAATTATTAAGATTAAGT
>JAEMPF020001088.1:0-10000 GCA_022496165.2 Catalaphyllia jardinei
TTCTCGACGATTTTCAAAATGGCGGATTATCGGGAGAAGACCCTGGGCAATGTTGAACTAACACCTTTGTTGATTGGCCCATTCATACGAACATGGTGATTAGTTTAAATACATTCTAAAGAAATATGGCGGATGTAGCGAGTATTTATACGAATAAAAAGGGCTTTTAGGAGATTGAATTGAAGTTCAGTTCAAGCGATGTTGAATCAGACTGCCATTAACGATTCGAAAGGTGAATCTTTTCGGTTAGATTTTAATTTAAAAGATGTAACCTATACCATAGAAGTAGAAATAAGTCCAGGAAAACATATAAATAATGAGCATGTAAACTTAAGCTTTTGTTGAAGTACAGATCGGCTGACAGCTAGCAAGCTGCAGCTGGTCACATGTGGCCTTATATGCTGTTTTTGTTGTTCTATATTCATGTGCAATTAGTTTTTCTACGTACGGAAACAAAGAAGAGTTTGAAGTGTTACTGAGCTTTGTTCTTTTATGCGGAAAATTGCTTCTATTTTCTTGTACACTTATTCCTTAAATATAGGCCTTCTGTCTGTATTAGATTTAGGCTTACATGTATTTCAAATCTTTTTTCAAATCCACTCTTTTTCTAGTAATAATATTGTTTTTCTGGCTGAGGCTGAATTAATACCGGTATTTTTATTTTTCTGCTGAATTTAAGTTGAAAATATTCTTGTGAATTTCTTAGATTATAGCATATGACATTTCTGTTGTCAAACGTATCTGCTGTCTGGATGGTGTTAAAGTAATTTTAGAGCCAGCCTGCAGGCATTAAATACATATTGACACAATGCATATGACGTCTTGCAGAAATGTTATTAGTATCAAACAATACGGCCAGTGCTATGTTGAGATTCAAATGTAACATAAGTTTACTGTATTAAACTATGGTGATTTTTTTCGCAGTACATGGCCAGGGAAAATGGTTCCTGTTTTATTGTGTCCAAACACTTAGGAAATCACACTTAACTTCTATAAGTGGGGGGCTTATTTCAAATTTTGTTTAAATACTGCACAAGAGAACAGGTGAAGGAGATCATTTATGAATATAAATGTTCAGTAAAATTGCTCTGTCTTGCCAGCTCCCCATGCGAGAAGGTAACCTGCTATCAGGCGTTTTTTTTTGGGGGGGGAAAGAAGAGAGGAAGGGTATGATCGTAGGTGAGCAAGAAGGGAGATTGGAGGATATAGGTACTACTCGCTTATTGTTTACTGTAGATAAATTGCCATCTCGATGAACCATCTTGGCAATGAAAGGGGTCAATAAAAATGTCATTTTACTGTCACGCAAGTAAAATAAAGTTAATGGAATGTGATGCGCGTATCTTTAGGTCTTTCATGGCGGCACAGCTCTCAATAAAACTATTGTGTAGTAAAGCTCCAAAGATCGCTTAACTCTGAGACTCATTGTATATTGGGTTTAAACATAGCGTTGTTACCTTTAGTATTTTATAAGGATTCACGGCATTGGCCAAATATATTAAAGCACTATTCATGGCGATGTTTTTTCACGTGTAATACCAAGCTGTTTTGTAGTAGAACTCTTTCTACTGGCTATTTTGTAGACGTTTGTCTAGCTATATAGGCTCAAACAAACTGTTCAGAGTTCACTTTAGTGTTCTGTTGTACAGCGCAGTTAGTGCCTTGTTGTAAACTATCGTAAACTTTTATGGCTCACCACCCTCACCGTGCGTCCCAGACGAAGAGAATCCCCATCAGAGGCGAAGACCTTTCGGGACTCAATAGCGAAGTTTTCAAACTTCGACTTGGAGCTCTCAATCTTCCCATCACGGGCTCCAAAGGACAGCTTGAAAACCATCTAAAGCGGGCCCTGCTTCGTAACTCTGCAAAACCATGCCGCAACACAGCTACCAGCAAACAACAGAAACTGATGTCAAGCTGGTCGCATGTTACTGCCCATCCTGGCCGGTCAACCAGAAACAATAACGGTAATTGGCGTAACGCCATAGAGACCGAAACCTTCCCTATCCGGCAAAACAGTGCCCCGATCACAAGCCACGACCAGGAGCAAGAAGACAGCGCCTGTCAGACCACACCTCGCTGTCTTCCATAAAGGACATGGTCGAGCCCGATCTCGATATCGACACAGAAAGCCAACAGAACACTTCATTCAGTTCAGCCCAGCGTTCCGTCATCGAGGAAATCGTGCCTTAAACGCGTTCTCAACTCCAGCTAGTGCTCTCAACCCCATCGCATCTAACCAGACATCTTGTACTCCTGGTACTGCTTCTCTTCTGGGTATTTCAAGACCAGTTGACTGTAGCTTGGAGGACAAAATACTCAGGGGTGAATACATTGATTTTTCTTTGCTTTTACCGGACAACTTGTACCAGTCCCAGACCCCTGAGATCTAGCTCCATTTGGATGACTCATCCCCAGGCCCCATGGGTTCCCCTGTCACCATGGTTAGAAAGAAAAAGCCTGTCATTCACACATTCCAGAAATGGCACAACGACACAACTACCACATCCAGCATATCATTCACATCCTGGACGACTTCTTCTTTGCTGAGGAGTCAAAACTGGCTTGTTTAACTAGCTTTAGCACCCTGTTACGCATATTTGTCTCTTAAAGCCCCCGTAGTATCCTCCAAGACTATAGGCCCTTCCCAGGAAATTGAGTTGATGGGTATCGTGCTAGAAAGCGTACGTATGGAGGCATGCTTACCTCAGGACAAACTCTCCAGAATCCATGATTTGCTAGACTCTTTCAAGTCATGCTGTTCAGTCTGCCTGGTGGAGCTGCAATCACTCTTTGGGACTCTCCAGTTTGCTTGTAGGGTGGTGGTTCCCGGTAGGACCTTCCTCCATCGGGCTATCAATTTAACCAGAATGGGCGTACCTTCTTTCTCGAGTCTTCCCTAACCCCCAATCCCGACCTAGAACTGTATACCGACGCCTCTGGCTCCATCGGCTATTTGCAGGGAAAATGGTTTCAGGGTCACTAGCCTCCCCACATGTGCTTGAACCGGGAACAGGGAATCAGTATTGAATGGCAAGAACTCTTTCCTGTTGTCGTTGCCTGCTCCATATGGCATCCATTCCTCGCCGGGAAATGCCTTCAGTTCTGGTGCAGTAACGAATCTGTAGTATCTATAATAATTATTGATTCAGGGCACTCTAAGGTCCCCCGCATTATGGAGTTGGTCAGAAAGCTTGTTCAATCTACATTAGAGTCTGTTGCCCCTAGGATGGCTACAGTTTCGGGGTGCTTCTCACCAGCCTAGCTTCTTAGTGGTTTTCATAGTTTGCTTGGGGGGATGCATTGCCCCGCATGCATCAGTGGCGGTTAAGTCTGCGCAGTGACTTTCCCCAAGCTTGTTGACCTCGTTGCCTTTGAACATTGCCTGCTAACCAATACTCTTGTCCGATCCAGCACATTCAGCTTGTAGTGTTGGGGAGATAAGTGAGGTTCGTTTGTCACGCAATAGCCGGAAGTCGCATAGGCTAACCCAACGCAAGGCTGTGCTCCCCCATTAACGCCAACTTGAGTTGTTCATTGTTTTTATTTAGTAGCCCACATGTTAAATAAACATTGCACTGCAGTTAGTGGGTTCTGTTAAGGAACAGTGACATTAACATTTATAAAAGCTGCTGTATATCTTTTAGTGTATTCCACAAGCCAAGGCATTTGCACTGTGTGTGTCTACTTGTATTGATAAGCTGCATACTACTTATTGAAACCTTTTATATTCTTCAGAGGTGTTTACAGATTACTGGATGGGACCTGGGGTAGTGGTTAGAAAGGTTTTCCTAGCATTACTCTTTCCAAATTAGATTGTTACTCTGGTCACAGCAGTGATTAAAATTATCAATCAGCAAAATGCAACAAATTGCAACAGGCAAATTTTCTTGACCCACACAATATAAAAATGTGTGTTAGAGGATCATTAAACAATAATATTGTCTATTTTACAGAAGTATTGTTCACTGATCAAAGGCATGCAATACCAGTGGCAGATCTAGGGGAGAGGTCCAGGGAGCCCCCCCCCCATTTTAGGTAAAATAAGAAAAGAACCCAGAAGGAAAAAAAGCTGGCAGGGCTAACAAAACAAAAGTGGAGTAATGTTTTGTTTCTACTTATTATTTATATATTGGCACCACTATCAGAGTCAATTTGCTTTCATGTCTTTTTTAATTAGCATATCACCAGCTGTCAACACCTTGGGATTTGCTTGTCTTATCAAAGCAAACTGAATCTCCTAAAGTTACTAGGTGGACACTTTGCTGATAGAGTGACTGAGGAGGTAAAACAAGTGGGAAATCTCTATGAATATGTTGACAACTGGGACATAAGAGTTCTAGTCCATGACATGCAAACAGACCGTCAAAACAAAGATCTCCATCACTTTGCTTCTGACATAATAGTTGACAGAGTCCCATGTGATGGTCTCTCCCAAGTAACTCCAAAGAATCCAAAGCCTAGCAATCATATGAATGTTCATACCTGTAGATCCAAAAAGAGTCATTTACAAGGGTTTGTAGTGTTGTGTTTAGGTCCTGCAATCATTAGAGTATTTGAGTCTTATTTAGAACTGTATACTACATGTGTATAATTAACTGTTAATTAGACTTAATAAAAAGCGATGCCTGTGAATTAGGGAAATCATTCAATTATTCGATAATTTAATTTCAGTCAGACTTGTAGAATTAAAATAAGCTTATATAAATTAAAGTTAATTACTTCATGTTCACATAGCAAGTTGGAGTAAATGACTCATCTTGCTTGAATAAGCTTAGTAATATGAGGCTACAAAGAGTTTGTTTTTCACTCTGTACTTATGGGCAGCTAAGTTTTTCTCTTTGATTTTCAATCTGATTTCAGTGACAGTCAAATATAGGGATTATGAAAGTGGAACAAACTTACAAATGCTCACAACGCTGTATTGGATTATAGTACACGTACCTTTATAGCACAAAAGTTTTGCTCCAGAATCAAAACATCCATAAAAATAATATTTTATCTTGCTACGAAGAGTTCTTTGGCCGGTGTTTTGATTCCCATCACGGCCCACATGATGCTTTGCCGCCAAGACTTTTGGAGATTTTGTACCACGTGATCCAGCCTTTGCCAGGGTCTTCTCCCGAGGATCCACCATTTCGAAAATCATAGAGGAGAAGGCCCTGGGGATGAGGTTGGCCTCCCACCAGTTGGGATTTTTAATAGTTTATGTTTTGTTTGCTATAGTTATTTATTTATTTACAGTTTCCCCAATTAGCACCACAGTGCTAAATACACTCCACACTCCATGGTGATGATGATGATGATGATGATGATGTACAAACTAGAAAAGTTATCAGATCAGTGATTTCAAACAAAGCTTTCACTCTCTCTCCTCTCTGGAAATTCAGAGCTAAAACTCTCCCATGCTTTAAGAATTCCAAACTATGTTACCTCATCTCCCCCACCCACCCCTCCCCATGCCTTCAGAATTCCAGTCCAACAACCCCCCTCCTCACTCTCAGAATTTCAAGATACCACCTGTGATGTGCCTATGGATATTTTGTCAAATAACGCATTCTACTCTGATCTAAGAATTACTATACAATGTACATGTAGAAGTATGCAGCCACAAGATAAAATAATGTTGAAGTTGTAACCTTGTTTTCATGTAAATTTGGTCATCTTTGTTGGTTTTCTCCTCATTAGGCTCAGAGCTTCGTGTGTTTTGCTTGTTGGTATCAAAGGCCTTGGTGCTGAAATCTGTAAAAATCTAGTCCTGTCAGGGGTGAAATCTGTGACGATAGTTGATCCTAGTCCAGTAACTGAACAAGATTTTGTGTCACAGTTTTTTGTACAACGACAAGACCTGGGAAAAAATGTGAGTCTAATCTTCCATAGGACATATGTAACTATCAAAAGCATATTTTACGATAACAGCACAAAATCTCGTGTTCTCATTTGCTAATGTTTATCTTCAATAAGCAGACAGACACATAATTTATAATTTATGCAACGCGGCAACGAGTGAGGGCCGACAATTTGATAGTTTGTTATCCTAAAAAACAAATGGACATCAGTTTTTCATGCATCTGTCCTGTTATTGACACTGAATTTCATCATAACATTGTCAAAGTAGTCTTCTGTCGACAGCTACTTTGACGATGTTATGACAAAATTCATGATCAATAACAGGACAGAAGCATGAAAAACTGACATCAATTTGTTAACTGTACGTCAACAATGGTTGAAGTTGTATAACCTGCACAACAACATTTTAATTTATTGTGATTACTGAAATGCTCAACCAACTGGACAAAATTATATTTATGTCCTTCATTGTTGGCAATCAATGATGCCAGAATTTGCAAAGATCAAGCTAGAGTTTATTTCCAATTTCCTCTACTGGTTTTTTTAAGGGCCAGACGATTTGTTTTATTGGTTATGAGGATGCGTTTGCTTGCCTGGTTTGACAATCTGGGAAAAGTTTTTGTATAACATGTTCTGTTCAAAAAACATTTAGCATGCCTGTGAAGCCATTAATGAAACCTCTGCTTATTCATGTTATGCAAACAACGCTTGCTATTATTAGGTAATACTTTATGTTATCTATGAGCTGTTTTGGGATAACAGTTCAGTTTTGTTTTTAATATTAACTCCAACCTTGTATGAAAATCTTGTAAAGACATATTGTAATTTGTGGTATAATGTTGTAGTTTGTGTTAGTATTACATAATACATGTATAATCTTGTTATATGATTCTTGTCCAGCGTGCGATGTCCTCTCTTCAGCGAGCTCAACAGCTGAACCCTATGGTGCAAGTTACAGCTGATTCTGAGGATATTTCTAATAAAAGTGATAGTTTCTTCAAAGATTTTGACTTGGTGGTAGCAACAAATTGTTCAGCTGATCAGTTGGTAGGTTCCAATTATACATAATGTGTAGACCTTTACAAGGCTAGTCACCCAGAACTTATCTTATCAGAACGTATCTTATCAGAACTTATCTCAGCTTATCTTGTTTTCTGTAGTATGTAGGGAGTAAGTGGATCTATCGCTAATTCCAAATTTTGCTTGCCATGGCAACTTTACTTTTGTTTTGTTTTAGTTCACTTTTGTTTTGATATGCAGGTAATTTTACATTCAGGTTTTAATAGATTTTTAATTGTTGTAAATTTAAGAGCAACAAGTTTATTAGTTCTGTATCTATTAGGTGTTACCTTTCTTGAATAGAGGATGATCGACTGATTGATTTATTTGACAGAGAACTTGCCAGGGCCCTTACCAAGACAACACTTTTTTCAACCCCTTTCAACCTCTTTCATGTGTTTGTAAGCAAATTTGAAATACATGTAGCAAGGTTCTACAGCTGTC
This sequence comes from Catalaphyllia jardinei, assembly GCA_022496165.2. Classification (NCBI taxonomy): domain Eukaryota; kingdom Metazoa; phylum Cnidaria; class Anthozoa; order Scleractinia; family Caryophylliidae; genus Catalaphyllia; species Catalaphyllia jardinei. The sequence continues at coordinate 7,354 of JAEMPF020001088.1, forward strand.
TCTGAATTTTCCATTAATTTTACTTGTCATATCACTTTTAATTAACAACTGCCTCGCTAAAATGGAGGTTGGGTGCTTGAGACATCCAGGAGCTTTACTGTTGGTAGCCAGCTCTTAGATGAAGACTGCTTCCATGGCTGGCAAATCCTGGCAACCCAGCCATGAGCCCCCAGGCAGAAGGAAGATTAGGCATCTGTCACACTGTTGAAACAGTGGAAAGAGAGAGAGAAAGGGGGTGGGAGGGGAACTGCCTGGGTGATGAGCTGCTACTACAAAATTTCCAGAAAAACACCGCCTTTGCGCATGCCATGCTACGATCCATGAGCATGTGGAATTCCAACACATGCGCACATGTCGACACTGCTGATTACCAGGGGAACGCAAGCACTCTTTATTGTTAACTTTGTTAAATTGCATTTAACTGCATTTAATTATTTTCTAGATTCACATTAATGACATTTGCCATGCCAGTGGAGTTAAGTTCTTTGCTGCTGATGTGTTTGGATTTTATGGATATATGTTTGCAGACCTTGGAGAGCACAAATATGTTGAGTATGTCATAGCATCACATTGCGTCAAATCACATCTTACACCTTTGATTGACGTCTTTATCAATACTTGGCCAACACTCAGTCAATACTCAATCAATGTCTCGATCGACACTCAGTTAAGAGTTGGTTGAAATGTCAGTTAAGTGTAGACTGACTAATATGATCAATTATATAATAACCCAAGTTATTCTTGCATTTTGATTGGTTCTCGCCTATGATCTATCAGAGGACAGATGCATGATTGATGTCATCATTACAAAGTTTTCCCTCTGCCGTTTTAAAATGGCAGAATGTTTTGAGAATTAAGGTAATATTTTACGTGACTGGGCAAAAAACAAGGTACAAAAAAGTCTTGCTGAGAGGCATTGGACAGGTTCGAGAAGCCAGAAAACAAAAGTTAAAGCCGTTTCTTTTAGAAAATGATACAGAAATAATTGAAGGCCTTTGTGCAAAAAGGGCGTATATAGGTTTTTGGCTGATTTTCATTTTTTGCAGGATCGAGTTGATTTTTTACAGACTGACTTGTTTTGACATGTAAAGCATCGTTCCGTAATTGTTATGGTCGATTTGGGCTTTGTTCTCTAGAAATAACGTATGCAAAAAACTCAGTTTTGCATGAAGCGGCATCTTTATGAGCAAATGTTTTGAAGGCAAATTTCGATGTGACCTGAACTTAAACGATTACTTTTAGCAGCTTCGATAGCACGTATATTTTTAAATATACGTTTTGGTTTGTAAAATAAGTAGGGAAACAGCCCCCAAAAAAACCGACCTTGTATCGAACCTATGTCACGACAAAACAAATTCACATCCGCTCCATTCAGCGCCTTAACCGCTTGTGCTAACAAAGCAGCAGTAACTGATCAGCGTAATTATACGAATAATAAAACTAAGCGAAACAAAAGGTTCTTTTGTTTTTCATTGGACAAAAGGTCTCCAGAGGAAAACTGAGTTTTTTGCATACATTATTTCTGAAGAACGAAGTGCAAATTGATCAAAACAATACGGAACCATGCTTTTCATGTCAAAACAACTCAGTCTGTCAAAAATTAGCTCGATCCTGCAAAAAATGAAAATCAGCCAAAAACCGATATACACCCTTTTTGCACGAAGGCCTTCAATTACGGAACCATGCTTTTCATGTCAAAACAACTCAGTCTGTCAAAAATTAGCTTGATCCTGTAAAAAGTGAAAATCGGCCAAAAACCGATATACGCCCTTTTTGCACGAAGGTCTTCAATTGTCTAGCAACCTCAGTCGGCAGTCGAGCAAGACTACACCAAGCACAAACTTGGTGTTGGTAAGTCGAGAACCATTGCTTTATCTTGAATTTAACAAACCCAATAAACAAAATGTTTCTGAGATTAATTTATTTAAAAAATTCAACTTTTCCCAGTGTCAGGAATGAAACATCAAAACATCACTTCTTAAAATCGGTAAAATAAAATAACTTACATAACCTTGCTTTCCGATGCGAATGTTCCTGTCCGTTTCAGGGCACAGCAGCAAGCTAAGTATAGCTAACCACAGCTCACGGTCAGCTAAAATGTGTCTCCGACACAATATCAAGCTGATTTGAGAATCACCAACCACAGAAGTGCAAAGGTGGAGCAAAAGGCCGGCTTTTGCGTTATGTTGAAATATTTTGAAACAAAAAAGGCTTTTTGTTACTATATAAAACAAATAGATTCCATATTGCTGTGCGTCTGATTCAGTAATAGATCACAGAAGACGTCGAAATGTGGTAAGAACATAAGTGATACACTCGGCTATATGAGGCGCCAAAGTGGACAAAAATGCCGTTTGGCAATTTTTCTTTCCAATTACACTGAATATGTTCGAAACTCAAGATTTTTGTCCTGAAGTTACATATTAGATGCCAACTAAGTAAAAAAATCATGCTTCTTCGGTAAAAAAATTCGCCAGCGAATGCCATCCCGGGATGCTATCAAAATATCGGTTGCTACTTTAAACCTTGTTAGTTTTTCACTGTTTCATCGACGCGACAGCAATAAGCCGGGGAAGAAGAGAAATATCTTATTTTCTGTTGCCTATGAACATTGCGTGACCATAAAACATTACGTGATGAGGATTGA
>JAEMPF020001089.1:0-14321 GCA_022496165.2 Catalaphyllia jardinei
CAATACATATTAATGTACATATTGTAACACGAGAGTGCCCCTAATTCTACGTGCATATTTTGTGTACTTTGCAGCAAAATGAGTACAGCGTGATATGTACAGAAATCGCGCGAAATGTCATGTCAAAAAGTCGAAAGTTATTTCCATTGTCGTTGCACAAATGCTTGATCAACCTACCACTTTTGATTTCTGTACGAACTCTTGGTAAATCTGACTAAATCTTCAAAGGTAGAATCTCCTTCAGAATTAGTCAGTTACAGGCTGCACGCAGTGAATCGTGTCTTGGCGCATGCAGTCACGAAAGGACCTTTTCGAAACAAGTGATGGTACCGGCCAGCGCTCACAACTGCATTCTGCTGAAAGAAGCTCGAGTTAGTGCTTCTGCGATAATTAATATATAAATTTGGTGGTTGATAACTAGAATCGCATCGCATAGCATCCATCGATCACAAGCTCGAACGTACAAATCATGAGAGACAGAACAAAGTATCGTCACAGCAAACTTAAATAATCTCACTTCACAATTCTCTTAATGATAAGCAACTATTCGTCAAAAAAAAATCCTCGTTGAGAAGCCTCCCACCTATCGCCCTTCCACACACACAAAGTGGTTCGCCTTCTCTTCTGCGGGAACTGGCCAACATACAAGCAGAGCGTAAAAGCAATACAATGTAGCTGTTAATCTAAAAGTAGACACAAGCAACGCCTGTAGCACTTCAGCAGGCACTCTCAAGGTTCTTGAACCTCTCCGAGAAGTAGAAGAGATCAAATAGGACTGACAACCGTGTCAGTCACATGCACAGCGCTGCAGGGCCTGTAATCCCGTTTGCAAGCTCGTATTTTCATTGCTAACGTTAACGTCCCGATTGGTGTGATGTCGTGATGTCGTGACGAAAGCGTGCACATAGAGTCCATGTTGCCGTGCGTCTGCTCAGTAAAAGAACACAGATGACGTCAAAATGTGGTAAGAACAAGTGGCACACGAGGCGTAGCCGAGTGTCACTGATGTTCTCACCACATTTTGACGTCTTCTGTGATCTATTGCTAGGGAACTTAAGCAACAGGCTATTTTGCGACGGCGACGGCGACCGGAAGTCACGTTTTGTTCCGGGAGGCGTTCTGGAGTTGTCTGTCAAGTCGCCCTCGGTTCGCGCGAACGTAAGAACCTTCATTTCGGCGTTGTCTCTAGAACGTGAGTATTTTCCTTTCACTGGCTCGTCTCAAAGTTATTGTAACATTTTATTTTGGGTCTGTTACCTTTGTAGAACTATTTTCTTTCACGATGTTCAAATTGTATACTCAAACATAGATGAAAACACGGACATTTTCATTTCTCGTAGCTTTGAGCAAAAGATGTCGGCGCCCGCCTCCGATGGAAAGCCAAAGTAAGCTTAACATTTCAACAAAAAATATTTTTATGCACATCTTTATAAGTTTACATTTTTTTTTCGACCGTCAGTCAAATAGCTGAATTGTCATATTTTTGCTTTTAGAGCTATGGAGTGGACTGAAGATCATGATGTTATTCGAGAAATCCTGGCGAGCGATTTGTTTTCATTCAAAAAAGGAAGTGTTGCCAGGGGAGAAAGGTGGGAATCGATCACAGAAAAGTTAAATCAAGTGAAGACACTCAGTTTTCATCTCAAAGATAAGAGGGCAGTAAGAGACCGATGGGTTCTCCTCCAGAAGAACTATAAGGCTAAGATGCATCAAGAAGAAACTGCAAGTGGAATATCCGTGGACGACATGTCTAAAATAGATGTTTTACTTGAAGAACTCGTCGGGAAAGAAGAGAGCTTAAACAAAGTTGGTGATGCTCAGTCAAGAAAGCAAAAAGAAGATAAAAGCAAGGCAGAGGACATAAGGCAGAAAGCTTTACAGCGATACAGCGAAACGAAAAAGCGCAAGTCAACAGAGAATGGCGATGAATGCGAGGAGAAACCGAAGCGCCAAAGGAGAAGTGCTCGCACGGAACCACTAGTTGAATTCATGCAAGAGAAAGTCAAGACTGAGCGGGAATTGCGACAACAAGAGCTGGATCTAAGAAGACTAGAGCAAGAGCAGAATCAGCAAGTGATGGTTAGTGTCTTACAGCAACAACAACAAACAAATCAAGCCATTCTGTCGGTTATCCAAAAGCTTCTTGAGAAGAAAGAATGACATTTTTCCTAACTATGAACATGTAAAGTCAGTGTTTATTGATGTCAGCAAAAAGACAGGTATTTATTGAAATTGATGCCTTATTATTTACTTGCGTTTTATGAATTCGAAAAAAACAAGTTTATTCATTGTTGTTGTTGTTACAAGTCTGACCTCTGCACAGTGGTGACTACTAAGAAGAATTTAAATACTTAATAAATTTGTGTTTAATTAAAATGGCCTCCATTTCTGCTCTGAGTTATTTGAGACAGATTATCTAAAATAATACTGCAGTGAAGGAGGGTCTAGACCAAAAAACTCTGAGGTTTTGTTTCCATATAGGCAGGTAATAGCATTATTAAGAAGTGCACATACAAGATACATTTTTCCCACACTACTCATTCCAATTTTCAGATTTTTCTTAAAATCCAAAAACTGACTGGGATCAACTGTCATGGCGGTAAGTCACGTCTCGATCTAGAGCGACTAAAGAAGGGAAAACTTTACCTGAATTTGTCTCTATTTCGAGTGAAACATTATCAGTAGCAGAAAGGAATGACCAAACATAAAAGGGACCAAACAGGTGGAAGCTCAAGTTCGGGAACTTCGCCAACCGAATTAAAGAAAGTTAAAATGTCCGAAGAAGCTGTCGAGATAAGTTCGTTAAAGGATTTAATCCAGAACTTGACAGAAACAATGGAAAGCAATTTTGGAAAGCTACACGAGGAGCTGAGCGCTATTAGACAAGAGATGAAACACGAAATAGATTCAGTAAAAGAGAATGTTAAAAGCGTAGAAAAAAGTGTCGAAGAACTATGGGCTACTGTGGAAGATCTGAAGGAAGAGACAAAGGCTCTCAAAGACACCAAAAATGCACAGGAACAGGAGGTGGAAGGACTGCGTTCGCTGTTAATGAAGACCAAAGCAGAACTCAAAGAAGAGAGGGAAAAGATCATCGAACTCGAAGATTACACTAGGCGTGAGAACTTAAAATTCCACAACATCCCAGAGGCAAACGATGAAGGTGCGACTCAATCGTCGAAACAAGTTATTCTCGACATCTTGGAGAAGGAGCTACAAATGGATACAACGGACATCCGATTTCAAGCAGTCCATCGTATTGGTAGGCGTAAAGAGAACAGAAATCGCCCTATAATTGCCCGCTTTGTCTGCCGAGAAGACAGGGACCGTGTTTTTAGCAGAAAACAAGCGCTTAAAGAGACCAGAAGGTATCGTGACGCTTACATCACTGCTGATTATGCAAAGGCAATACAAGAAGAACGGAGAAAACTAATAAGGACAATGTTTAAAGCGAAAGAACAAGGTCTTCAAGCAAAAGTGGTCGGTAGGTTTCTCCACATTGGAGAGCAAAAGTATAATGTAACAAATGTCCCTCAGGATCTTAAAGATAACTAACAAAACAAAAATTATCGTCAGAAAGCTAAAAACAACTCTGATTAATAACAAATTACATGCTATAGTGTTCGCACACTTTACAGCGGAGGTTTCAAGATAACTACAAACAGTTTTTGGTCAACAGAAGTTTAATTCACTCTGTTAATAATAGAATTAAGAGATTAAGAAAGGTTAGTACCTTCTTAACCTATTCCCATTGGCATCCCAAATGTGGAAGAATATGTTAGTGTTTCGTATCTGTGGTGCACTGTGTGTTCTCGTATCCCTTTTCCTTTTCAGGGGCAGTGAAGTTTGTTTTTATGACCTTTTTATTGATTTTGTTTATTTTTCTACTGTATTTAATTTATGGGTAACTGGTATCCATATTTTGTGTTTTAAACACGTTTCTATTATGCAACCAAAACTCCATTTTATGCTCATTTACACCTCTGATTTCTCCTATTGTTTTTTTATTTCTGCAATTCCACTGCCACACAGTGAATTGGATTGATCAATTATTTTCAAGTTAATCTCACTAAATGTAAGAGAATTGAGTAATTTCCGGAAAAGAAGAACCATCTTCCTCTGGTGCCGAAAACGTAATGCCGACTTTGTATTTCTACAAGAAACACATTCCACCATAGCAACAGAGAATCAATGGAAAAATGAATGGGGCGCAGAAATTATAGCTTGCCACGGTAGTTCTAACTCACGTGGTGTTGCAATTTTGATAAAAAACGGGGTTGATTGCACCATCCATCGTAAGATTTTAGATCCACTTGGGCGCTACATTATTCTCAATGCTCAAATCCAAGAGAAAACCTATGTACTGATAAATGTATATGCACCAAACAAAGACAAGGACTTGGTGAAGTTTTTTGATAATCTACTCTCAATCTTGACAAACGAAAACCTAGATTCTGAAGATAATATTATTTTAGGAGGAGACTTAAATTGTCCACTTAACCCGCTACTTGATAAAAAAGGTGGGATACTTACCAAAAGAAAACTAGTCACCTCTTGTTTTGATAGCTTTCAAAGTAAATTAGACCTAGTGGATATTTGGAGAATCAAACACCCGGACTCAAAAAGCTTCACATGGAGTCAAAAATCTCCAAGGGTTTTCTGTCGGTTGGACTACTGGTTGATATCAAATAATTTAAGCGACTTTGTTGGATCAACTGAAATAGTCTCTGCGGTCCAAACATATCATGATGCAATATCCTTAGAATTCGGAGAGTTAGAGAGTGAACTCAAAGGCCCTGGGATCTGGAAAATGAATTGTTCCTTACTCGATGATGAAGAATATGTAAACAATGTAACCGAAATGATCCCCATATGGATAACGGAGGGACGAAAAGAATTGTCAGATGACCGCAATGTCTGGGATTGGCTTAAATATAGTATAAGAGCACATGCTGTTCAGTATTCACAAAGAAAAGCGAGGGAAAGAAACCAAAAGGAAAGTAATCTTGAAAATGGATTAAATGAGGCAAAAAGCGCTTTTGAAAACAATCCAAGTGATTTAAATGCGACTTACTATAATGAAGCTCGAGAGAGGCTAGAAAATTTAGAAGTGAAAACAAAAGGTGTCATTGTACGCGCCCGTGCTCGATGGCATGAACATGGAGAGAAAAGCAGTAAATATTTTTTAAATTTAGAAAAAAGGAGTCATGTTAAAAAACACATACGAAAGCTACTCGTAAATAATGTAATCACAACAGATCCTCTGAAGATATTAAAAGAGCAAGAACGTTTTTACAACAAATTATACAAGAGTAGTATAAATGGTCCGGATACTGCTTTGCGATTGTCCTCTTTTCTGAATAGCTTGAAGATTCCTAAACTTTCGGAAGAACAGAAAACTTCGTGTGAAGGTAAAATTTCTTCTGAAGAATGCTTTCGTATTCTTGATAATTTTCAGAATAATAAAACCCCAGGCAATGATGGCATTCCTATTGAATTTTATAGAAAATTCTGGTCATTAATCAGTGAGAGCTTTGTTAGATGTGCAAATGAAGGCTTTGAAAAGGGCGAGATGTCACGCTCACAAAAACAGGCTGTTATTACTTTGATTGAGAAAAAAGGAAAAGATCGCTCCCTCCTTGAAAACTGGCGTCCAATATCCCTTGTGAATGTAGATGCGAAAATTATGTCCAAAGTAATTGCTTCAAGAATAAAAAATGTTTTACCCTACATTATTCACCACAATCAAACAGGTTATGTCAAAGATCGTTTTATAGGCGAAACGATTCGATCCATTTTTGACATAATGGATTTCTCAGTCAACGAAAACATCCCCGGATTATTGTTATTCATCGATTTTCAAAAAGCATTTGATAGTGTAGAATGGAATTTCCTCCATGAGAGTCTTAAAATGTTTAACTTTGGTGAAAATTTCCTCCATTGGGTGAAAACATTCTATAATAATATTCAAAGCTGTGTTATGAATAACGGTACCATCTCTAACTTTTTTACTCTGGAACGTGGTGTTAGACAAGGAGACCCGCTGTCTCCTTATCTTTTCACAATTGTGGTGGAAATTTTAGCAATTTCCATTCGACAAAACGAAGCAATCAAAGGAATTAAAATTGGAAACGAGGAAACAAAGCTCTTACAGTTTGCTGACGACACAACGGCTGTTCTTGCAGACACAGATTCAGCCGTAAACCTATTTGAAATACTAAATTCATTTGAAATTATTTCAGGACTCAAGATCAATTGTTCGAAAACTGAAGGCATGTGGATTGGCTCATTGAGAAATCATAAAGCAAAACCGTTTGGTTTTAAATGGCCTGATGAGCCAATAAAAGCTTTAGGTGTTTATTTTACATATAACCAGAAACTGCTTAAAGAAAAGAATTTTATTGAGCGTTTGGATTCAGTTAAAAAACTAATTAATATTTGGTCCTCTAGAGGTTTATCGATTTACGGAAAGGTGACAATAATCAAATCTTTTCTTATCCCTAAGTTTGTTTATGCTTGTTCAGTGCTACCGACTCCTGAGGAACTGATAAAAGAACTAAATAAGTTATTGTTTAAATTCTTATGGAAAGGCACAGATAAAGTGAAAAGAGTGTCTGTGATAAACGAATATGAGGAAGGAGGTTTGAGAATGATCGATCTTGAATGCATGGTCAAATCGTTAAGACTTGCTTGGTTGAGACGAATTTTCAGTGGGATCAATGGACCATGGAAAAGCTTCCTACAACACCTCTTGAGTCCCTTAGGAGGTTTCTTTTTTTTTGGCTTGCAATTACAACATATCTGATTATACAATTCCCTCTCAATTCTATAACGAACTCTTGTCTTGGTGGTCAGAGTTCCGTCAGACTTTTGCGACAGAAAAGAATTGGATGAATATTATTTGGAATAACTGTGAAATTAGAATAGACAATAAGCCTGTCCATTACAAAAACTATTACGAAGCTGGAATTGTATACACCCAAGATCTTTTGTTTAATTTAAATGTTTCAGATGCCTATAATCACCTCTCGAACAAAATTAATAAAACAAATATTTTACAGTTGGCTGGCCTACGTCGGTCTATTCCATCTCCTTTGAGAAATAAAGATTGGCTTCCATCAATAAATCCTCCAACGTTCGTGATTGATGATAATATATTTGACGTAACTGCAAAGAAGTCAAAAGAATTCTATGCTCTACTTATCAGAGACAAAGCACAACTTCCTTATATCGCTTATAAGTTACAGAGCGATTTTAATCTTACTAGTGACCAATTGAAACAAATTTTCCAGTTACCTCATTCCGTCACTCTTGAAGCGTATGTTAAAGCCTTTCAATACAAAGTTCTTAACTCAATTCTTTATACAAACACCAAGTTATATAAAATGGGTTTTAGAACAAATGATCTATGTAGTTTCTGCAAAGGTCAGCCTGAATCACTAAACCATCTACTCTTCCACTGTCCTTATTCTAAGCAGTTCTGGAGGGATTTTGAAATTTACTGGTGCATTATTTCGAACCAAAGAATCCGCCTTTCCCTCCAAAATGTGCTTGTTGGAATTATTACTGAAACTTCTGACCCGTTACATATAATGCTAAACTATTTTATAATAATTGGGAAGTTCTTCTTGTGGAATTGCAGAAATAAGCAAATTCTTCCCAACATTCATGGATTTCGAGCAAAAATTATTGCTAAATATGAAACTGAAAAAATAATCAGTAGGAAAGACTTCTTTAAAAAAAAATGGATACTGTCTCCTTATCTATTTTAACTCACTGTTCCTATCATTACACCACTTTTCTTTATTGTATCAATGCCGTATTATATATATAATTTTTGTTTCAGTAGTTGCTGTTGATTCTCCGTGAGCAATGTAATTACCCTTCTGTAAGTAGTGTATAAGTGTATTGTAAGTAGTTTGTAGGTCGCCCGAGCTCTCTATTGCCGTTAATGTATGTAAAGTAGTGTAAATGATGTAAGTAGTTGTGTAAGTAGTGCCTTTTTGATATAAATAAACATATTTGTGGGAAAAAAAAAAAAAATCCAAAAACTTGAAGTCGTTGATGATGTCCCCAAAGAGCCACTCCACAGTTACTCTTGACGCCATTGGCAATGCAACTCCAACCTTTATTCTCCAAACTACTTCATGTAGGTAGCACTGAATAGGAAAGCACATGTTGAACCAAATATGGAACAAACCATGTTACGTAACCTATACGTAACATCTCCCTTTCCTTGAAAAACAAAATAAAGTAACAAAAACTGTCACAACGAGTCCTAGCCAAAAACTAAACAAAGTAATCGACTTGTTTCAGAAAGTGTTCAATGTCCGGACGAAAACAGATAATCCAAGTTAAAATAAGCTTCAAGTGTTCCGAATGTTCAACGTTTCATGTCAAAATCTTAAAACCTTGACGGCAGACGAATACTCCGCGTCCTTGTCTTTTGAGATGAAGACAGTGGAACCTGTGTTTCCGTGGCAACAGTCCCTTCCACGGAACCTTGCTTAGGGCTTGCCAGTTTAGAAGGTGACTTGGGTACCTTTGGGTTCTCCTTGTGTTTGTGAGATACTTCTGGCTCCGGTGAACCAGCCTTAGTACTCCGCTTCTCGGTTAGTGACGGTTCTGCTGCAGGTCTCAGAAACTGCCTGTTTCTTCTGAAGAAATCATTGTCTGATTGACTACATATGACCTGTCTGAAAGTTTCTCAACACAGGTAGCTTCTTTCCACGTTTGGTTCTTCCGCAGGGGTTGAATTCTGACTTCTTGACCAATCTCCAGTTCAGGTAACTGCTTGACATGACGGTCATAGTAAAACTTGGCTTTTTGCCTTTTCCTCTCTAACTTCTCTGTAGAATGCGTACATACTTCTGGGCGTAGAAGACTTGACGCTTTAGGCAGTAGCGTTCTCGTTCGACGTGACATGAGCCTTTGAGCAGGACTTGCGTTGATTCCTTCAGTAGGAGTGTTCCTGTAGTCTAATAGAGCTAGCCAGGGATCGTTTCCACCTCGTTCTGCTTTCTTGAACAGCTGTTTGACTGCTTTAACTGAAGATTCAGCTTTACCATTTGACTTTGGGTAGTGTGGTGAGGATGTGACATGGTTAAATTCCCAGGTAAGGGAAAACCCGTGGAATTCTTGGCTACTGAACTGTGGTCCGTTATCGGAAATAACTGTGTCTGGGATGCCATGTCTACTGAATTCCTCTTTAAGCACTTGAATAACAGCGTGTGAGGTGGTGTCCTCAAGTTCACTAACTTCAACAAAATCTGAGAAATAGTCAACAATTGTGATGTAATTCTTTCCGCTGACAGTGAACAAATCTGTGGCTACTTTACTCCAGGGCCTATCAGGAATTTGATGAGACTGCATTGGCTGGCTTGCATTCTTAGCCTGAAACTCAGCATAGACTGTGCATCTCTCAACTAGGGTTTTAATTTCTGAATTCATCCCAGGCCAGAACACAATGTCTTTAGCATGACACAATTCCTTGATGGCTTAAGTATCCTTGAGAGTATTTCTGATCTCATGGCTTTGGGAACAATCACTCTCTGACTCTTAAATAGAATACCATTGTGGAGTGAAATCTCTTCTCTATAATTCCAGTAGTCACGGACTTGCACAGGACACTCATCTCTTTTCTCTGGCCATCCCGTTAGAACAGTTGTCCTGAGCGTCTCCAAGACGAGGTCTTGCGCTGTGCACTTTTGCAGTTGAGATAGCCTTTCAGGAGCTACTTTGATAGAATCAAAGGGAGTGAGAGTTTCTACTTCAAAGGCAAAAACTTGAAAATTGTCAGCCATCTCTTCGTTGTCAGCAAGCGAGGCTCTAGACAAGTGGTCGGCAACGTACATTTGTGCACCTGGCTTGTACTTAACATCTAGGTTAAAGCGCTGTAGTCTCAGCATCATCCTTTGTAGCCGACAGGGAGCAGAGAGGATTGACTTCTGAAAAATAGTCTGTAATGGTTTATGATCCGATGCGACAGTGATCATTTCACTGCCAGCGAGGTAGTGACTAAACCTCTCGCAGGAGAAGACAATCGCCAAACACTCCTTCTCAATTTGGGATTTTTGCCTCCCAGTCTGTGAGAAGGACCATGAAGCAAAGGCAACTGGTTGGCCATTTTGTAGTAAGGCTGCGCCTAGCCCATATTCACTTGCATCGCATTGAACTGTGACCTCTTCCTGCAGATCTGCTGCGGGGACCAGATGAATTTCGCTTCCTTTGCAGTCATCTCTCTCAATGGCTGGGCAACTTCTGACAGTCTTGGTAGAAACTTAGACAAGTAATTGACGAATCCTAGTAAACTTAGGAGTTCTTTCTTGGAAGTAGGCTTTGGCATTTCCTGCACTGCTCTAACTTTCTCTGGATCGGGCTTCAACCCATCTTTGGTGATCAAGTGACCCATGAATCTGACTTCAGACTTCCTCAGGTTCATTTTGGTGCTGTTTAGGCGCAGATTAGCTTTGCGAGCTTGCTCTAGCAGACGGACTAAGTTCTCATCATGATTTTGATTTGCCTCTTCTTCATTGTCGCCATGACCCATTATCAGTATGTCATCTCTTATTACTGCGACACCAGGAAGACCATCGAGCCTCCGATACTTGTAACGACCAAAAGGGGTCCAGAACGTGGTCTTGAGGCTGCTGCTTTCATCCAACCAACTTGGTAGAACCCGTCTTTAGCATCGAGGGTACTGAATACTTTTGCTCGGCTGAGCTTGGGCAATAACTCGTCAAGAGTAGGCAACTGATACTTCGGGCGAATGATTGCTGAGTTTAGATCCTTGGGATCCAAGCAAATTCTGATTTTGTTGGGTGTCGTGACCACAACCATACTACTTATCCAGTCAGTTGGTATAGCAACTTTCTCCACGATTCCTTTTCTTTCTAGGTAATCCAGTTTGGCCTTTACTCTAACTCTCAGGGCAACTGGCACACGCAGGGGAGCATGCTGCACTGGTTTGACACTGGGGTCAGTGATGATGGTTGTATCACCAATATGGCCTAAACCTTCGAAGACATCTTTGTAGTTACTGAGAATCTGATCTCTGGTCAGGTTACCACTTTTCAGGACATTAATGGACTCTTCCGGATCTATATCCACTTTGAGAAGTCCTAACTGCTCACAAGTCTCGGCCGACAGGAGAGGTTTGTTAGAACTCTCAACAACTTGGAATTTCAGGTCTAGACGTTTACCTTTTCTCTCTGCTGTGAGCATAATCTCGCCGACAGGCTGCATCAACGTGCCATCAAATAGCTTTAACTGGGCATTGGACTTAAGAAGGGGTGGATCACCATTTTGCAACAACTGAATTAAATTTCTGTGACTGATAACATTGCAGGTAGCACCAGTGTCCAACTGACACACAAGCTGCTCTTTGTACATTTCTTCAATTAGGAAAGTAATACTGGCTGTTAACTTTTTTCCACTACCTTTAATTGCAGTAATCTCTTCTATCTTTAACAATGATTCCTCGGACCCGTACCCATATTCTTCTGTTTCTGCCTCTTCGGCCACATAAACCTTCTCTTCTTCTTTGCCTGACAGACCTTGGCGAAGTGGTTCATTCTTTTGCAACTGCGACATTGCTGACCATAAGCTGGACAATCTGTCTGCTTTGCATGCTTTTTATGTTGGCCAAAATACTTGCACTTCCACATTTTATCTTGTCCTGGTTTGACTGGAGGTTTCTTCTGATTTGATAGTGGCTTCTTTTCATTTAGCTTTTTATTGCCTTTTGCTCGTCTCCGCTTATCCTGGACTAAATTTAGCTCCTCATTGTTCTGTTTTCCATCATTTTGAATCGATTTTAGCTGCTTACTCGTGATTTCGCTCGATTTACACCTGTCAAGTGCTTTATCCAGGGACAAATCTTTCTCTCTGAGCAATTTAACCTTTGTGCTCTTATCTTGTATACCAATAACCAGTCGATCACGTATCATCTCTTCGGTCAAAGCTCCAAATTGACAGGATGATGCAAGCTTTCGTAATCTATTAACATAGCAATCAATGGATTCTTCGGGCGCTTGAAAACATGAATTAAAAACGTACCTCTCATAGACAACATTTTTCTTTGGGAGGAAATAATCTTCCAATGCTTTAAGTGTTGAATTGATCGTCCGTTCCTCGGTACCACAATTAAGATTTAGGAAAATTTGCAGACACTCCTTTCCCATAACCGAACGAAAGGTTGCCAGTCGGATCGATTGACTCTTCGGATCCAAACTCGTAGCCACCTCATAATTTTGCCATTGCTGTTTGAAAAATTCCCAGTTACTCGTGAGATCACCACGACAGACCATAGCGTTTGGTACTGGAAAATTCGAAGTAAAACTAAGAATCTGAGGCGGTGGCGCCTGCTGTGGAGTTGGCGGCTGTGGCAGCGCCGGTGGTGGAGGAGTTTCTTCGGTGTCTGACATCGTTTCGATTCAACCACGTGCTTGACCATTAAGTTCGCTGTACGTCCACTTCTCAGTGAATTAAGGCTTCGCTTCGCTTCAGCAACTGCGGACTGAAGTATCAACCAGAAGACGTACTTTTGAGCATTGCAGCTCGCTATAACATTAACAAAGCACTTCTGACACCATGATGCGGATGGCACGACAAGACGCCATTGGCAATACAACTCCAACCTTTATTCTCCAAACTACTTCATGTAGGTAGCACTGAATGGGAAAGCACATGTTGAACCAAATATGGAACAAACCATATTACGTAACCTATACGTAACAACTCTAACAGAACTCATGTCAAAATTGTATTGCTCCATCATCGGTGTTAGGACACCATGGCGAAATGGTGCCTGTAAGTGTACTCGCAGTGGATAGCATAGCATGGGCTGGCCAGTAGGGGAAAATGTATTCCTTTCCAATTCCTGGAGAAGATTAGAATCTACCAACATGCTTGCATCATGTTTTCTCCCCTCTGCATACCAAAACAGATAAATAAAATTAATAACTGAATGAAACATCATATGACAGCTTTATATATTCATGGCATCCCAGAGAACATAACTTACCAACAGGCCCATACATATTTCCAATAAGTCCATTTGGTAGAGCGATGGACTGAAACTTGAGTGAATGTACCCGTTTATGGCCATTGTACACTATTCTTTTGTGTTGGCCCGGGTGAGAAATTGGTCTTACCGTTCCATCAATAAATCCAAAACAATTGTTGAGGGGTGCACCTTTTGCATGAATAACATCTGCATACTCCTGCAGCATCGGTGGACTCAATATATCAAAATTCCATTGTGAAATACGATGACCATGGCTCAAAAAAATATGATCCTTCACCGTATTGGTAATCATACTTATTTCAGGAACTGGTCTTGCAAAACGATGAATCATGTCTGAATAACGACATGGATACAAGAAGCGCTTCAGAAGCATACAAAGCCCTTCAGTTCGGTCACACGTTGTTCGTTGTGGACAGCAGATGGTGACTGGTAATTCAAGAACATTTGCCAATAATGTTATGTGCTGTTTTCGCACTCTGAACTCCGCAAAACACACAGAGTTTCTTCCATCTGGTCGAAATCAAACTCTGGGTAGGAGCTGTACGGGAATTCTGGATTCTTGGAACCATAACTTTCGTACAAGGTTAAAACATTATTCGTCACTGATGATTTCACTGTCGTACAGAAAAATGGTTTCTCATTTCACTGAAGGATGACATGCTTTCACACAGTTAATTTTAATAAGAGAGAACAGAGTTTGCTACTGACGTCGTTGCCGCAAAACTCGTCAAACTGCTTAACGTTTATATTTTGGCGGGAACGACGTTCTGCTCTTCCCAGGCTCTTTCGGTCGCTAAAATTGCTGTTGCCTCTAAAACGGCCGGTGCTTAAGTTCCCTACTGAATCATACGCACGGCAACATGGATTCCCACCGAGGTCAAAAGATTTTTTCTTTACCTCGTGTGGTTCCCTGATTCCCTTTACTAGGACTAACGCCCAGTGGGTTATTCATGGGTTAAATTAGCACTAAAATTTACACTTCAGAGTTAATTCTGTTACATCATTTGTGTTCATAGTGCTACTCGGCACAACATTCATATGTACCCTTACTTTCTCTTCGCCGCGATTCACCATCTAAATCGACCCCGACTTTCTTTGTCCGACCTCGTAGCTCAGTCGGCAGAGTAACGGTAGATCCATTCCGGAGGTCGTGGGTTCGATTCCCACCGAGGTCAAAAGATTTTTTCTTTACCTCGTGTGGTTCCCTGATTCCCTTTACTAGGGCTAACACCCAGTGGGTTATTCATGGGTTAAATTAGCACTAAAATTTACACTTCAGAGTTAATTCTCTGTT
>JAEMPF020004261.1:0-14316 GCA_022496165.2 Catalaphyllia jardinei
ATCTTTAGAATAGTAATGCAGGTTCTTGCAATGTATTTCTGTCTTTTGCTGTATTTAATTGTTTCAGAAATTATATAAATATACCTGGTTGTCCTATATAGTTACATTGGCTAAAGAAATGCTATTAATGTGGCTTTTAATATGAAAGATTACAAAGTTGAAAATCAATTAAATTGAATATCACTGAGAATTTTTTTTTCCATAATTTTGTTACCATGGCTACATACCAAATTCCAGACTCAGACCTCCTCAATATATTAAAGGCTCTTCCGTCCACTTTTAGCATGCCATTTTGATATTTGCTAATGGTGCTTTATATGCATGATCCAGCAAGCATTATACATATGTTAACTCAAGGTTGTGGCCTTCTTTAACACATTTCAAGCTGAAAATCACTAATGTATTGAAGTCAAACCTACCTATTAATCAATGTAAAATTTAAGTGGGGTAAACAAAGTTGTTGTTGTTGTTTCAACTAGGCAGGCTCTGGAAAAGAGTGAGTTGCCATGGGAACACAGTATGTTATAGCTGTGAGCGTGGTCCTTTGAAACTATTAGTCTATCAAGTTTCATTATTCTGCACTGCTAATTGGCCATTTATATACTTGATATAACATTGGGTTAAGTGTATGACATCATCATCATCTCAGGTCATTCCCCAGTATTGCACTGCACATCCCTACTGCGCATAATTTCACACGTGATTAGTGCGTGCATTAAAAAATGGGAGCCTTTTTGTTACGGCTGGACCTTGCCGAGGTAAATCGTCATTTTCTCGAAAACGAATATGGTGACCTATCATTTTTTCCTGTTGTTTTGAATTGAGTAATACGTTTCTCCATGTAAAATAAATATGGACCAATTCTCAGAGTAGAACAAGAAACAATTGCCAGAAATGTGTATTTACAAGTAATCATGACTATAATCATGGTGTTGTTATAAGGATTTATTGGGTATAAACAACATTCTGTTGCTTCTAAATGAACATGGGGACCCTTATTTCAATTAGCAAAGTTTGAGAAAAATCTCAGTGCAGGTTCTACTTGATCATAGTACAACTTTAATAGCAACAAAGCCTCTTAACAGATGTCAACAAGTACAAGTGCCTTACAAACGACTTATGTAATGTTTAAAGGAGCATTGTCACGCTATTTGGAAAATTTTTAAAAAGTTAGAAGGTGTCTTCGCATCAATTGAATTCCAAAACTTATGATCTAGTTTTGTTATTGAAGACTATTTGAAGGTGCTGAAACTGTTTCTTGTCGCCTGTCGCTATGGATGGCATGGATGGAAATGGATTGAAATTTGAAAAAATTGGCCAATTTTTTCAAGTTTTGATGCTACTTGTTCCAAAAATCCTCAAGAAATTTGTCATGGTTAGCCCTTCCTGATAAAACTCATTTGATATCTTCGTCGTAGCTTTGCAGAAGCCTTTTGTTTATGATTAAAGACTCAAAGTAATGATTTTAGCACAGAATTGACCTAAAACAGCAAAATCCTCGTGACACCGCCCCTTTAAAAAACGAGCAGGAGTGTTTTATCGGGTTTAAAACCACGAGGCGCAGCCGAGTGCTTTTAGACCTGATAAAACATGTGCTGTGAGTTTTTTGAACGGCTTCAAAAACATTCCTGAAAAAGTAGGTGTCTTGGGAGTCCGAACAAAGGTTGAAATTGTGAGGGGAAGATATTAGCATACAAGAAAAACAAGCTATGCCTTATCAGTATTCTTTATATCAATACTAACGAGGAGTGTTTTATCGGATATAAAGTTCATGCATGTGATGCTTTCTCAGTGTTTTGATTGGCTGTTAGGCTCATGAATTATTAATGAGTTTTTGCACCAAGATAAAAATGAAACCGACAAACGGGCTTCTAACAGAACAGTCTGAATAACAATAGATTGATGGAAACCGACCACTGAACAATGACAAACTTAACACGAGTCTTGCAGCGAATACCATTAAGGCTTTACTGACCAATCACTTTTAATGGACCAGACTGGTAACAGCACCGACTGACGAGCATTATTCACTACCTCCAGGGACTTGTTATTCACCAAAAAATAACTCTTGCACGCCTTGCATGCCTATGTTTGTAAGTTTTTGATGTTCCGGGATGTTCTAGAATGTTGCAGAACGTTCCATGTTCCACCTTTTATCAACAGCCAAGAATCAACACCAATCTACTGTGTACCCCTAGCCACTATTACTAACAGACTGCATGATCTTTAGCTGTCTTGCTGGAAACAGTTCCATGTAGTTCTAGACTAGTAAACAAAGTGACTGACTGATTGTTAAAATCAAACCTTGATAAAAGTGGGCTTCATATCACATTTCCTAAGGTAAAAGGCTTGCATAAGTTGTTTGATTTTTTGCTGTACATCATAACCAGATAAACTTGTTTGATTAACCTTATGTCCACTGATCATGAGTGCTGCTCTCTCTTTTAATTCCCAAATTAACTCTTGACTAGCTCTTAGTGTCACGCTTGCACACTAACCCACTAAATTAAAAACAAAATTTGAATTCTGGTGTCCCCATGTTAATTCCCCTTATGGGTAAAGGTCGGCACACAATAGGGGACTGGTACCCACAACTAGTCCCCTGTAGTGTCTCTACACAAAGGAACTGGTCACAGGAACTTGTTCCATGAACAGTTCACATGAAGCTTTTTGACGAAAAAGTCACAGGGACACACATCAAAAATTCAAACTTTGAAGTTGCTGGACTATTCACAAGGACCAAAGTTGGTCACTGCAACCAGGTTTTGAAGCAAAAATGGATACTTCACAGTGGGACTTTGTCCCCCAGACTTGTTGCATGAACTGGTAGCAGGGATCAGTCCCCTTGTGTGCCGACCGTAACAGTAACTTGAACATTGATTACTCATATGAACCCATTGTCGGCCCCTCTTTTCACTCCATCTTTCCAATATGAATTGGAAGAAAGATTAGTTTATGCAATTCTAGCAATCACAAAATATCAAACAGAAACTGAAGAGTACCACTTTTATTTATTTCCATTTTTATTGACCTTTCAGCTGCAACATTTTATAAGTTTTTGAACAAAGAATCTCAGGTATATTATTGGTCATGTAAAACCATGGTTAGCAACTGTCTGGATTAGCAAAGAATTCAAATTATTTTCCGATTATAATAAATTATT
The DNA here is from genome assembly GCA_022496165.2 of Catalaphyllia jardinei. Taxonomy (NCBI): domain Eukaryota; kingdom Metazoa; phylum Cnidaria; class Anthozoa; order Scleractinia; family Caryophylliidae; genus Catalaphyllia; species Catalaphyllia jardinei. The sequence continues at coordinate 3,164 of JAEMPF020004261.1, forward strand.
AATTTTCTGCAACAGTCTGCTTGTCAAAATCACTAAAGCACAATTATTAAACATCATCTTGATAGGGAAAACTGCATTCAATCTTATTTCAACACACAGCAACACTAATATATACAACCACGAAACTAGTTTTGTTTACGACCTCTTAATATAGTCCCCATGGCAGATTTAAATCCAAGAAGACCTCATGTAACCAGGCATGAAATATATACCTTGATACCACATGCTATAAACTATTAATTTTTATTTTTATCTGTACTTATTTATTTGTTTACTTGTTTATTTCTATCTTAATATATTGTTTCTATCTGGTTATTATTGTCAGTTGTTGTTATCCTGTATCAAGGTATTTTTTTGTGCATGGTTACATGAAGTCATCCCAAATTCCAATCTTTCTGGTGACCAACTGAAGAGGTCACACACAAAGCAAGTCTTGAAGTTGCACAAACTGTGCAGCTATGTATCAAAGGAAAATTCACATGAAGCTCTTCCCAAATCAAGATGCCATTCAGTAATCACACTTGCTTGCTTTAACAAGTAAATCTGTGTGAAGGAGGCTATTGTGTGTTGTTCGTATGCTCCCACAACAATACAATGTGGCTAAAGCTTCTATAGAGAGGTGAAGCCGTATTTTTCTATGTGCTCTTCCTTAATGACTAGAGTCCTGGGCTTACAAAAAGTTCTGTCCAGTTGTCCAGGAAAATTAGATTCATTCCCACTTGCCCAATGGGCAAGGGCCCAAGAAAGTCGTCCTCCAACTAATTAGAGAGGCAAGCTTGAATTTAAGTTTTTTCTAGCCTTGTAAATGAGTATATATACTTGAACGGACTTCATATCTTCACCATTTTCAGTTCTCCTTCACTGTCCTTCATTTCTCTTCACATCAGAGTTCTGAGGATTTGTTGGTATATCAGGACAATATCTTCCATTTGATTATTGTTGTAATTCTCATCCTGACTGGTTGATTTATAAAAGACTGGCACTGTAAGGAGAATCCAGTGGTTGATCACTTGGCCATCTCAGTCACACTTGTCCAGCTGTATAAATGTCACATGCTCAGCAACAATTATTTTGAAAAAAAGTACTTGTTCCTTCCATCACTGATCTCCATTGCTTTCCATTTGTACCAGTTTGGAAGTGATCATCTTCACTGCATTCATTGTTGGTGAGTCAGGAAACAAGTCAATAAAGGCTTGGCTGTCTTCTACGGATTGCATTAGATTGGGTGCCAGTGGAATAGAACCTGCATTTATTTACAAAAAAGGAAAAAAATATTCTTTTAAGACCTGAAAGAAAGATATCGCTAGAAGACTCTGTAGAAACTGACTGATTTCAATGTCATATTGAACACATCAAATCCGTGAGAATTTTCTGCAATTTGCTATTAATAATAATGTAGATTGACAAACAATCTGTTCTGCTGCTATGCAATAAGCTTGACACAACAAGAATCTGGTTGACATTCCTTAGGCTTCCAGCAAATGACACCTTTGCAATTCCATACAAATTATACACTTCACTGCTTATTTTTCATTTTCAATTGTAATATATGTCTTGTATAAGGACAAGACAACAGTGCAATAAATAATTATTGAAAAATTAAGACCATTTTCCACGAAACATTAACCATTTGCCCCTAACTACCAACCTAGTCACAAATGTTTAATATTAAGTACCGGTATTTTTACCTAAAAATGGAACATCACAACTCCTTGCCAAGGCATCACCTCCTCCTTTTGCAAAAAACGCAATTTGTGGATCCAATCCTGCAAAACGAAAAGTGGAATATTGTTTATTATGTACTGGTACTGGTACAGTCAAAAACATAACAAGTCCTTAGGCGTATTAAATACATTTTTTTAAATATTATATTACATGTATATAAAGAAATAGCCTCCTCCACAGATGCATTTTGCATGGACTTGTCAGGCAATATTTCCTCCCAGATACTGTAGGTGTACAGCAAAAGGTCTGAAACCCCTGATCCTATGTAAGGATGAAGTAAAAGAAATGGATACACTATTTGAGACCCAACTGAAAAAATTATATCCAATTCAAGGGAAAAAACAAAAACTATCAATGGCAAGAATGGATCAACAGTATTATTTTCACTAAGAGGTTTTAAAAAAGCATCAATTGGCATCAAAGTCAACTTAATTTCCATTTAGCTTGGTATTTACGCACTACAATGCTAGCCGACACAAGTTAGGCAGGTACACTGTCTGAGGATCACACTGTGGATACATTACATGTATATGTAACGTCAACAGGGGAAAACTGATACCCTACCTCAAAACCATGCCCTTTCCCACAACACAAACATTGTATATCCCATGTATGGGAGTGCCCCCTCCCCCCTTGTGTGTCTCCTCCAAAGAGCATAGATCTGTTTAGGAGGGTGACTCTTACACTTCAATGGTGACAGAAAAACTCCTCTAGTGTTCTCCAACACTCAAAGGATTGAGATTTTAAGTTTCTTCCAGAACATTAATTCTCTTCTGACATCAGACACTGCCACACCCTGAGGAAAAACAGAAAGGTTATTCGGATCCATCAAAATGTTAAATATTACATACTTTATTCTGGTTAATTTCTTGCAAAACTGTTTCAATCTGTTATTAAGCAATTGAAGATGGAGGATAATTCCATGCCCAGGAACAACTGCTTTTATTTTTATTTACATGTAAGGAAAAAGGGGAAAAAAATGAGGGTTAAAATTTCAAAACTGGAGACATATTTGCTAATGAACTGATACTAAACTAATCGCAGGTTTTGGTCAAACACAGGAATTGATTGACTAATAGTCAGGCTAAATGTCTTAGTGAAATATTGACTTTTCTTCAATGCAGACAGGGCTAAATCAACAACATATCAGCTAGAATGCACAAAGTAAGCATACATACACTTTCCAAAATCCAAATAAGGCTTATTAATAATTGACAGCAATTATAGAATATTTATTATAAATACTTTATACATACCTATGGAGTAGTTACAAAAATAGCTCAATCTGGATTGTTACATGTACGTCGCAGATTTCCTGCTGCTGTAATTTGGTCATCAGATGTCCCTGAATTGCTCAAAACCAATCTTAGAACAGAACAAAAATGATAGGATCATACTGTATACTGCAAAATGAATGTACACTGTTATTGTACGTACATGTAGTATCAGCAACGTTTACAAATTATAAATAATATACCTTCTCCAATCAAGGGAGGTCAAATCCTGTCTTCTAGTATCAAGTGCATGTATTGTTACCTCACCCTTAATCTCCTTAAATGGGGCGCTACAGCTGTAACCTGTTGCTGGATACCCCTTAGTATCCTGTATTTTTGCAGTTCAGGTTGCCCTACAAACTGTTGATACTCATTTCTCCTCCTACGTGATGAGAGGCATTCTAATTCAAGTCTCTCACCTAAGAAGACACATTTCTACACAAAGACTTGTAAACCGGCCTTGAATACTGGCCTTTTGGGCCACTGTACATGTACCACACAAATCAGTAAATCACGAGCCTCTGAAAATAACATCTCATATCGTCATCATACCTGGGAGTGTATCAATAATCTGGTCATCTAGGTCACCTCAAGACACATCAGATAGAAACTGCTTGATGGCTGTTAAAAAAAACACATAAGAAATCAAGGAAGTCTACAGGAACTTCACAATGTTTGTAGCACTCTAAAGAATCTGCTCCATTTCAAAAATCCTAAAAAAGCACATTGCAGACAGTGTGGTCTACTGGACTGACAAACAAAGTTGTTTTTTTAATTAATTTACTATTGTTTTAAAAAACTTATAGTAAATTAAAATATTTTGCTGATTTCAAACATTTTTCTTTTCATTCAAAATTAAAACTTGGAAAAAGCCACGACTGTGTTATGAAATATTTTTTTCTAACTTTTGTACAAATGTTACACTGTAGATGCAGTCACTGTGGTAACTAACGAGCTGTGGTGTCACATAAAAAAATTTGTATACTGTATGTCTTGACTAGACATATACTGCCCTCGAGAAAGAAAATTAAGTATCGTTTGCTCAGTACAGGTATTATTCAATCCTAATTACAGATACAAATGCCAAATAGTTAGAAAACATTTTTTAAGGTTTCCTATATTTTAAACTATAAACAAACTTAAGATATTTTTTTTGTGTTACAAAAAAGTGACTCAATATGTGGTGATTTCAGTATAATTCTTATCACTAATGATGCCGCATATAAAACAGGTACATGTAGATCTAAATTTATCTGTAAAAGGTCTAGGAAGTCTTCTAGACATTTTCTAGACCTTTCCAAGAACACTGAAATGTCTTAGGAATCTAGCAAATGTCTTCTATGAAAAGTCTTGAAGTTTCATCTAGACTAGATCTTGACAAGATCTAAAGGTAGTTTTTCTGGTTGGTAATGAAAACAAGGCTACATGCTCTGAGGTATTGAGTTGCCGTTCAATTACCATAGCTGAAAATTGTCTTGAAGGTTGATCTAGTCGAGACATACGATAGACATTTTCGTGAATTGTGGTGTTAGAACCCGAGAAATAAACAGGAAAGAAACAGTATTGTTACCAAGGGCACAAGGATTTTGTCTGCCAAGTAAATAACATGACAAGACATTTGTCTGGCCTGTTTATTATTTGGATAATACGGCTTAAACTAGTGCAATAGAGTACAAACAAAAATTATTTTGCTTACGGTGCAGTACTGAGATGTTTGTCAGGCTATTTTATTGTTGTAAACCTGGCGAAATTCATTTTACAAGCATGGAAAATTCCATCGTGACACTGGCCTAATGTTTTTGGCCATGCATAATCTTGCTGAGCGTTGTGACACCTACCATAAATGTATGCTGAATACAAAAGCTACAAATAATATAACAGGGTCCTTCTTTGTTCAGTTTTCGCCCTTCACTAGAGGCCCAGGCCTCACAATGTTTACATTGCAATGTGACAAGAAAACTGCAAGATTAAAGATATGCCATGCCATGCCAAGTCTATGTCTGCTCCTATGTACCATATAATGTGCTTCAAATGTCCTGCAATGCATGTGCCCCAGAGAATTTATTCCTTAGCACAGCTTCCATTTAGCAAGTTTCCACTCCAAAAGTACCTAGTAAATTGTTTTGGGTGTTGATACTAGTGAACCAGTGAATGGTAAAAGACTTTCATTGACCATTTCATGACAACTTAATTCTAAATCTGATCTGCAAGTTGTTTCAGAATACAGGAAGTTCAATTTGATTGGTCCCCTTTGAATAGACATGTCAATTTTTACGCCGGTTGACATCAAAGAATAAGAACCCAACCATTTATTTGAAAGCCAGAAAATTTCTTTGTGTCTTAAGTGCTGTATACGTATTTGTGTCGGAAAAAGATAAACTCCTTCGAAATTCTCCCAGTTTACTTAAAAGAATCTTCTTCAGTGTCTGTAAAAAATGTTACTGGCAGCTTGGAATGTGTAGTATTAATTATTTATTTCACATTATGTAACTGTGGTTAGATCGTGTGTTACTTACGGGTTAGAGACTGTTGTGAGTGTTTTGTTTTCAAATACACGCACGCGCTTACTGTACAATGAACGAGAAATTTTCAATACTGCACGAAGCGAAGCTGAGTGCAGTATTGAAAATTTTGAGTTCATTGTGCAGTAAACAAGTGCGTGTATTTGAAAACAAAACACAAACTAACAGTCTCTAACCCTTTTAATATTCAATCTGAGTTCACTGATGGCGATAGACTTGCAATGGCTTCCCACCCGACGTGAACACTGCACGGTTTTTATGCGTTATTGTAATAACACACTCTGTCACTTTGATGTCGTTAGGTAACGAGAACTCACATGATCAATTTTGACCAATGACGCGTGTGGATTTTAGACAGTGAACGAAGATTGAATATTAAAATCTATCATTGTCAGAAATGGATCGGCACGTGGAAAATTTTGATCAACGTGCAATTTCTTGCTTGCATTTTTCTATATTAAATGGTTACTGAGTAGAACTCTACTTCAATCGGTTATGAGACTTCTTTCAATTTTTCTAAATCTTCAGTTGATTACATGCTGCAAAAAAGTAACTAAATTTAAGGTGCCCACTTTTATTCAACAAAAACCTAATTAACTGTGTAATTTTTTAACTTAGATATTGCTATCACTTGAACAAACATTAAATAACTTTGCACCCAGATGTGATCTGCATTGATTATTCTATAAAGGAGACAGCATTAAGCTTAAAGTGCGCTGTTGTTGAGAAGCGATTTTGCAATGCGGGTTTGTCCAAACTGAACATGGCACGTGCTAGAAATTAAGTGACAATTTTACATTCTTGTCATTGGTAACATTGTTTTACGGATGTGTGGAGTGAAAAGTCTTGAATTTGTCTTTCGTTCTCAACGATCTTAGACATTTAGGAAACTTTCATACAGAGGAAATCGCTCTTGATATAAAGTCTTCAGAATATCTAATTTAAATCTAAGAATGTCTAGCTGTCAAATGGTCTAGAAAAGGCTTTCATTTTAGCTCAAATTATTGACTTTTCCAAGCCTTTCCTTTAAAAAAAATGCTGCCAGACATAAAATAGACTACTTCAAAACTATTTTCAAGATCTATGCATTCAGTTTGGTGTGGGGAGATACTGCTCAGATCTACATGCAGCTTTGATTAACAAGTTTGAACAGGTCAGGGTAAGTCAAAAAATATATGAGTAAAGAGTATAAAGGATTAAAATACCATTTTTCTTAGGTCTTCTCCACACAAAAGCATCTTTGTTCTTTAAACTAGCTGACATTACAGCCAGTTGTTGGTCCTTGTCTGTGTAAACTGGAACCCATCTAAAAATAAGGGTTCAGGTGATCTTTAGAGACTGAGAACCTCAAACCCCCCCAGGAGTTCACCCATCCTGTGGCTATCAGCTTACTTTCTTTCCTTTCTTTTAAAGAGTCCTTGCTATCGATCTCTGACTGACCTAAAATTTACAAACAAAAACGACATAATTTGCAATTACAGTCAGCGCCTTTTCTGTACTTGCCTACTCGGACTCCAAACAAGTACGGTGACTAAAAACATTTTCCCGCAGCCCTTGATGCAATTATGTTCATAAAAGGACTTATACTCGGCCTAGTTTTACTTAAAAGAAAAATAAATACACCTTTTGTGCAAGCAGCAATTTTTATCAAATTCGTTGCATAACAGGCTAGGCCCAAACTGGAACTCGACAGTACTCACCATCCGCCATCTTGAATTTTAGAAGGAAACTGCTGGTCATCCTCTCATACAGTCAGCTCAATGGGCTTTTGCCACTGCTCGTTGCCTGAAACCTGTAGCTGAAAGGTCCTTGGAGACCAACAGGTAGGTTGGCCCGATATTTTCGAGAGAAAGTTTACATCAAGAAGTAAACTTTCGCCCGAACATATTGCGTTCTCCCGACTAACTGCCCCTGGGTCTCCGAGAAAGCAAAAAGTTTGGCCTGAAATGTTAATCATCTTTCGCCTTCAGCCTAATCGCCCGGGGATTAAGCTGAGGGTGTGAGATAACTGGCATTTCAGGCTACATAAGCAATAGCCTCCATTTGGCGCGAAAATATGCTGGGATATTTGTTCGTAGACATTATGTCCCGAGAAACGAACAGTTTTCCGAGAGCGTAGCTCGCGAAACACTGAGCTTCGAGAAACAGATGATATAGTGTCCAAGGACAAATATCCTAGCATATTGTCGTCCCAAATGGAGGCGATTGTCTTAATTATCCTTAAAATCTTTTTCACAGCACGCGTTTTGAAAATTGGAGAATATGGTTTAGCCATTTGGTCACGTGATGTAATTAGGCCAATCCTGCACAAACGAAAATAATTGTATAGGTAATCATACGGTTTCGAGTTCAATTTGGAATTAATTTGCACGAGTGAGTTTTTCAAAAAGCTGAAATTACACGAGCCGCTTCTGCGAGTGCAATTTCAGCATTTTGAAAAACTCACAAGTCCAAATTAACATCAAATTGAACGAGAAAAACAGTATGATTACTTAATAATAATACAAACATGAGAAAATTTGTGCGGATCTGTCGGAAAATTGCCCTAAGCGGTTTCTTAAAGCCATTTTTTTCGCATTTGAGAAAACGTTTTTCAAAACTTCCGTACAAAATTTTTGTCATTGCTTTCCATGATATCATTGGCGTACAAAATTTCTCATTTTCGTTTTGCCAATCATAATCCAGAATTACGATGTGTAATTTGCACTGGTGTTGCACTTTTTGCACTGTTGTTACACTTGAACTGCAATGCTCTCAACCAATCAGAATCGAGTAATTTTGTCATGTGTACTATTAGATGGATTATAATGAAAAATATGTACAAAACCACACTGTGGGAGTAAGGGCTATAGCCCAACCACTGGAGCTCCAGATGACGTGGATAATAAACGAATTTTGCTACTGGAAAGTAACAGAATGGCGGAGCAGTGACCCCTTATGGAATAATTATATCCCACGAGACATTTGAATTTTTTCGGTATAAACACAAGCGTCAAAGGCTCGTGTGTATACTAAGAAAATACAAATGTCTAGTGGGATATTCCATGGTATACCACTCAAAAGCGACAGACGGTGCTCGACTTGCCGAAATGGTCAGATTGCTGAAGATGTTCGAAAAATTAGGTTCAATTTTCGTAGAGGTTACCAGACGTTTTTTCGCCGAATTGGTTGGATTTCCGAAGATATTCTGTTCAACCATAGAGCACTTTTTCCGTGTTTACTAAGCCTCGTCTAAACACGAGAGTTGAGAGAATTCTTCCAACTCTCCGAGTGTTAAGATGAGGCTCTGTAAACACGGAAAAAGTGCTCCATTATTACTTTTATAAGATGATTATTAAAAATACGCTCAAATCTGAAACGTCACAACCGTGTGTACATACTCTCATCTAAACATACCTATCGACCAATGAGCACGTGCGTAGTGGCTCAGTTATTTTATAAACATGCTTCGATCATAGTTAGCTACCGGCTTTGACAGAGCTCGACTTTTCGAAATAGTGGATTGCCGAAGATGTTCGACAGTGTTCAAATTTTTCAGAGGTTACCAAAGATGTTTCATTTGCCGAATTGATCGAATTTCTGAGGTTTGTCTTCTTCGGGAGTACTCGATTTTTTCGAATTACTCGGACTTTCGCAGGTCACGAAGATGATTGTTCTATTTGTCGAATTAGTCGGATTCCAAATACTGACTTCTTGAACGATGTTCGATTTGATGTCGCATTTCCGAAGATATTGTGCGCATGCTTTGTCAGTGCTCGAGTCGGATTTCCGGAGATCGGGTGTTCAACAATGTTCGATTTTCCCTGAGGTTATTACAGATAACTGAAGATGCTATTTTCGTCGAACTAGGCGGATTTCCAAAGATTAACTTCTTCGACACTGCTCAATTTGCTGAATTCGTCGGATGGCCGAAGATGTTCGACAACGTTCAGCAACGTTCCATTTTTCTCAGAGATTATGTGCAGTTTTCCGAAGGTTTCAAAACGGATCGGACGAGTAGATGAATGATACAGTGGGGGAGTTTCTGGATTCATTTCCAGTTCTACAATGCGTTTATGTGTAGTTGGACTCGCAGGATTCAAACACCTATATAGACATCGATTGAGTCTGAAATAAACGTGGTGTAAGCCCAATTGAAGGTTACAAATACTCCAGAGATACCCATTGAGAGCGACATATTGAGAGCTAGTTACTTTTCACGTATGCTCAGACTCTACATCCCTAAATTGCTTGATATAGCCATACCACGGACAGGCCTATGTGGCTCTACCGAGGGCCCTACATCTTCCTGATCGATAGTAACACAAAGTCCTTAGTAAACTCATATAAACATGTATAACCGTCCAAACTCTAAGCTTGGTTGTATCCAGAAAGTACATTGTCATTCAAAACCTTTGAATTAGTCCTACAGGACCATACATAATTTAATACTTCCCATTGTTTTGCATAGTACAACGTAGTCCAACAGGAAATAAAGGGTATCCGACCATGGGGCGAAATGACCGTAAACCAAATAAAGGTTCATCTAATCCAATTCTTGGTTGATCACGCAATCGGATATTGTGTCCACACTTCCTCCTCCCTTCAACTTACTGAGAATTAGTACAACTTGCTCTCGAAAAACCCAGATCAAGTATTTATTCGTTCTTATAGAGTTTTGACTGCAAAAAAAGAAAAGAAACGACAACCTGCAATCCCAGCTTGAAAACAGACACAGCCCTCGGGGGATCCATGAGCCAGAAGCGAATTGAACTAGACTTCTCATCAGTAGACTGTTGCGACACCGATATTCATGTGATGAAGGTATACTGCACAGTAATCAGCGATTCAAGGACTAATCTAGAGAAAAACAGGCGTTTAGATTAAAAGTTCGAATTCACAAAAGAAAACTAAGTTTAAACTTTTCATAATTACATGTTGTCTTCGGTCTCTTCGAGTCTTATTACAAAGAGTTTTTTTTATGAAAAATGAAACTTTCTTTACGAAGAGTGTAAGGGTAATTGTATTAGAGTCATCTCCTGGGATAAAGTAATTGCTTTCCATACACTCGATTTCTAACTCAAGCATTTTAATATAATTTTCAGATCATTGTTCCACGGTAGTTGTGTTGAAGTTTCTCTACAAAAATTAACCATCAAGTTTTTGCTGGTACTGATATTGTTGAGAGTTATTTTCGTTACAGATTGCGAACCCTTTATCATGTCATACGACCAGTAAAATGTCTAGAAATATTACTAGAATAACCTGAAAACGTTTCGATTTATTTGCTGATTCATGATATAGAATGAGAAGCTCTTACTCACCTCTAGGAAGGCTTTTTCCATTACGCTGCCTCTCTTATCTCTCTCCGCATTCTTCAACATGGTGACTGTGTCTTAATGTCCCACTTCATCTTTCAACACCATTTATCCTGTTTGTCGGTTGCGGCAAAAGATTAGCCCAGTACAGTTCTGAAATGTCCTAACTGGTGAGAACCACAGAGCCCAGCAATGCTTGAATCAAACCGTTTGAAGGAACATTGCCATCTTGTCAAGCGAGATTTCAGTCTCGTGGCTTCAAGAAACTTATTTACGTGAAATGGCGATCTTGCTCAATGTCTAAACAAAACTTGCCGTATCCTTTCAAACCTTCG
>JAEMPF020004262.1:0-14303 GCA_022496165.2 Catalaphyllia jardinei
ACTATAATTACCCTACGTTGAATGCCTGTACAATGTAGAAAAAAAAATTCAGTCTATACACGAAACGTCCACTTGCAACTTTTCGGAAATTAACAAAACTGAATTCTTTCAATGAACAAAAGTGGTAACTATTTAATATTGCTCTGTGAGGAGACCCTTTTTATATTGCCTCGCGTTTTTAGTGATAAAAGCAAACACGCAACGGGTTTATACGTCAAAAAATGTGAAGTAGAGATCACAGGAAACGTTTTAAGGTAGACATCGGTCCTCTTTTTTATTTTATCACAATATGGTGTCTTTTTGCCCTAGTTTTTGTTGCGCTTCTCGCCGGTAGCTATGACAACTTGTTGTTTGTGCGGTCTTCGTACTTAATTGTTAATACGAAGTATCTGTGTAGGCGGCGGCTATTACTGAATCGTCATTCCCTTATGTAGCAACAAGGCAATAAAATTGGCCCAAAATCTGCAAATAGTTATCTGCTCTACGTTTTAGCATTTGGAGGCTCTGACAGTCCGGAGAAGATATCAATAATTCTCACTAGTTAGCATATAAATCTTCTCATGTTTGTCGGTGAAAGGAGTTTAAGTAGGTCACGGGGAAACTTGAGCTCAAATTTCTTCCTTTTTCTTCTTCAGCAACGATGCGTCATTAGAAGATCCAGAACCAAACCCCTTTTGGGGTCGCCGCAGCTGGAGGCCGAGAATCCCGATTCCGAGAATTCCCAAGCCAAGAATCCCAATTCCTCGAATTCCGAAGCCAAGAATCCCAATTCCAAGAATCCCGATTCCTCGAATTCCCAAACCAAGAATTCCAATTCCTCGAATCCCTAAGCCAAGAATCCCAATTCCTCGAATCCCTAAGCCAAGAATCCCAATACCACGAATTCCTAAGCCAAGAATCCCAATTCCTCGAATTCCTAAGCCAAGGTTTCCATGGGGAAAGAAGAAGTAAGACTGATCCAGCTTAGTCGAGCGGTTTAAGACTTTGTGTCAAGTCAATGGTTAGACAGATTGAAATGGTGTTTTAAAGGATTTGTAAAAATAAACTGGTACTTGCTTCGAATATTTTGTGTTAACATGTGTGATATCTGCACCTTTCGTATTATTAAGAATATTATACACAACGGGCCTTGTCGTGCTTTGGCTGCCACCACTGAAGTACAAGGGGCAGTCAAAACAAAGTTGTCCCGACCGAAACGATATTCTTTTTCGTCGCGGCAAGCAAAATACCGATAAAGACAATGCTCAAGTTGCTCTGGCCTCTTCTTTCACTTAGCTTGAACACTCTGGGTTCAATTAACCTTCGATCAAGGGATGGAGGGTATGATCGCAGGCTAGGGTTTAATTTGACGAGTAACATATTTTGTTTTAAAATAATACAACTATTTTTAAACACAAATTGTTATACAGTTGGCGTTTTTCCCGCTACAGCGTGCCCATTCATTGGCTAGTTCATGGTCACATGACATCTAACAATGAAACTGTTTCCCGCCAAATGCCATGAGCGCACAACATTGCGAAACCTATGACGTCAAACGGGAAACAGTTCGCTGTTACCCGCGAACTGCTGACCGCTGTTGCTGGAATCTCAGCGTGTTTTTCAAAATTTGCTTTTGTTTTGTTTGCTATATAACAAATCACTTAATGACTGGTCCCTTGGGGAACAGTGAACATTGAGATTCTCGGGAAACAAAATTCACTGTACCCTCGGTACCAGTCATTAAGTGTTAAATATTGTGTACCTGCAGCAAGTAAGAAAACCTGGTCCATACGTATCCGACCTCTTCCTTTTTTTATTTTTCTTAAATACGTCAAGGACCTTTAGCTTTTGCATTTTTGTGCCAAATCAGTATAATTAATATTGGGTGGCACTTAAGAGATTACGTATGGTTACTTTTTCCCCGAAGTTTCCGGATCAACCTAGGTTTAAGGGGTGGTTAAGGGTTCGATACGATATCGCTGAGTTAGGGTCACGAGAGAAATTTGCGAGTCCAGCTTCAATTAATGTCCTACATTAATTCCCTCTTACCTTAGATAACACTTCTTGCAGTCTATCTGGTTCATGTTATTGTCAAGTAAACCTGAACCCTTATTGAACGGCCACTCTCCGGGAAATGGAAGGTAGAGATCGGCTCAGGAAAGGGGCGCGAGGCTTAGTAGAAGTGTCAAGCTATTCAAATACCAACAATGCTTGAAGGCTTGTTACTAATTTTGCACATACTAAAGCCTGTCACGGTTTCTTGATTCGCTTGGCACCAAAATACTTTCTCCTTTAAAACTCACCACCACTTTGCTTCGTTTTTATTATAATAGTAATTATTATATTTTTACAATCGGGTGTACGTTGTATTTGCTTCGTGAACAGAGATAGACTCGTGTGAAGACAATAATTAAAAACCTGTGTTAGAATACTTTCTTGAGTTTCTGTCATCGCTTTTTCCCCAAACACAAGCCACTACAAGACCACTTGTATTAAATTTTGGGTGGCCGCTTAAAAAAGGTAAAGACAACAGAGAACCCTCTCATCGAAACAACCAAAAACTGGACGCGGCCGCCTAATCGAGTAAGCCGGTTAGTAGGCGTTTTATTTCAGTACAGTGTTCTACCCACAATAATTTCAGGCCTTTGATAACTGGCCGCTTAATACGGAGTGGACCGCTTAATAGAGATTCGACTGTACACAGGATTGCGAATTCAATGGACAGTAAAAGTACAAGATTCATTTTATCTAAACATCACGGTTACTAGTCTATACTTGGGAAAACGATAGGCGAAGAAGACAGCTAGAATAACTTAATGACCTTTGGGGCCGTCGACTTATCCACTTGTTCCTCGCTTTATGTCTACTGGACATTAAAAAGTCAAAATACTCGGGCTAGCAAAGAAGAACGCTAGCCTCGCTGCGCGCATTTCGCGTTTCGCGCCAAAAGCAGCGATGAGCTTCCCATCGTAACCGAAACTGCGGTTCAGCAATCCGTTTTACCTTATTTTACAGCTTCCGCTAATTAATAAACAATAATCTATCTGCGATACACTGACAAATGGCGATACCTTGTCAAAAGTGTGTTTTGCAATTACTTTATCCTTCGATCAGTAAATTTTTTTCTGGTCTGGAAGAAATTTAGAAATCGCCTCCGATAACTCTAAAGAATAATCTGTTATGTGTGTGTTTATAAGGAGGATACAACCACACTTAAGCAGAATATAATATGAAACAAGATCACTGTCAGACGGTAATGCGTATGAGCAATCTATTCTTTCTTGACAGTTATTTTTAAGTTACACGGTGACAAAAATAACACACATACAAAAAGTATCAACAATTACAAACAAACTAAGCAAGCATTAGAATGAACAAAATACAAGTGACAGCAACAACACCAAAAATCGCATCAATATAAACCACTGACTTTTCTCGACTTTATAAATCATAAATTTGTTTCGTTTCCTTATTTTCTATTATTTATTTTTTTTAAAACCCACAGAGCGTTTAGAATTCTCTATTGGGTCGTTTTCGTGTTCCAGTTGTTGAACAGGGTAAGAAATAAATTATAATACAGTTTTTCATAGCTTCTTCTTTGTTTCAGAGGTTTCGTACAAACATTGATGTAAGTGACATGTTCACCATGATGTGTTTGTAGCGTCAAACGCACTGCATTTACTGCAAGTCAAGGAATGCAGCAAGCAGAGACTCCCCCGGCCAAGCTGATCTGTTAACATCAAGTCCATGTTATAATTTGTAGACAGTCACAAAACCAGCCGGACCTACATCACACCTTGGCGGCAGTTCTTTAAACTAAGGTGTGGACGATCTCAAGAAGCGACAACGACATGTCACCATATCACACGTGGCACACGTGCCATGTGAAGATTTTTTTTAGCCTCTCCCACTTGCTGATCACGTGCTCTGCTGGCTGAAGTAATTATCCCTAAAGTTGTCGCAAGAGTCAAGGAACTTTTGGTGTACCACCGACAGGTTTGGTCCTCTTATCTGCAACAGGACGATCTTACATTTTCACATGTGCTTACAAAGTTTCGAATTTAGCCTGCCGCGCGTTTAGAGAGAATAAATTGATAATTCAGTATTTAGAAAATATAAGCAGTGATTATAGACGTTCCTGTCTTTTGCTTAATTCCCGTAATATTTCAGTGCTTATTTGGTATCAATGGGGATAGTAATAACCATTTCATCCACCTGTTTTTTTTCTGATTTGAATACAAATCCATCCACGTGACATGCCTGAAGGGAATCATTGCCTGATTTCAAACCGAAAAGGACTAGGTACGAGTCTGTAAATTATGGGATAAACAACTGTTGATCCACAAAGTCACAAAGAGCACATCGAGATTCACAAAAAACGTCAAAATTAACGAGAACTGGATGGCCATCCAGACGCTGTGTTCAGACAGCGTCCGGATGGCCATACGTTTCTTCGTAAATTTTGACATTTTCAAATGGCTGTACCTTGCTTACTATTGGGTCTATTTACACCAAACTTGAGGATTTTGTAAAGCTTGGTCTGCAATTTATGGCTATGTAGATCGATATTTGCTAATCCCATAATTTACAGAAACGTACCCAGTGCTTCACGGTTTGAAATCAGGCAATGGTACAGCTGTAGTTGTGATCATCATCTCGGATTGGATGTTTTTTTTGTTTTTTCGTTTCCTTTTTGATGAATAAAACTACCATGGGTCCCTGCGGGCGCGTCTCAAAAGGGAACAGGCCATTGGAGTGATACGTTTTGTTGGAATACTACAATTACAAATGCAGTTACATGTACTTGTTACGGAAAAAGTCCTGGGACTAAAAAGAAAAGAAAAACGCAAAGGAAGGCGAAGTTTACATGAGTGCCCTTCTATCAGGTAAACGGCATGTTCGCACGCGTAAGTGCAAGGACTTTACAATGTAGGTAAACAGTCTGTCTTCAAATATGGAGAATGCCTTCCAAAAGGCTCCCAACTACGAATTGTACTACAGAAAATCATGCAACTTATCTCTTACTGACCCCGATAATAACTTCAATACGCTTTACTCCTTGTTACCTTACCCTGTGCTCTTTGATTTTTTCCATGGTTATCAGCCGACGAGAAACGTTTCTTGACAAGCACTGCTCACTGTTCGCCACAAGTCTCAGACATGGATGACTTGGAATGTATTCTTCCGCATAGCTACGAAAGATAGTAGCGAATAAAAAATGTTAATATATATGCTTGAAAAGTTGTACAGTCCCCGCAAGGTTTATCTTCCAAAAGCACCCTCAGAAATTGCGCCCGACTTGAAAGGCTGTAGGGGCAGTTCTTCAAAGAAGAGAATAATCAGTATCATTGCAAGTGAAGTATGATCATCGCAGTAAATTTTCCAATTTAAGCAACTGGAAAGAAGAAGCCTGGAAAAAATCAGGGCTTCAACGGGATTCGAACCCATGACCTCCGTGATACCGGTGCGATGCTCATGGGTTCGAATCCCGTTGAAGCCCTGATTTTTTTCAGGCTTCTTCTTTCCAGTTGCTTAAATTGGAAAATGTACTGCGATGATCATACTTAACTTGCATCTATAACCGCAGTTCAAATATGAAATATTTCATATATGCTTCACATCATTTCACTCCTCACGGGAGATATGAACTCAATAAATTGACCTTGCTCCCAATGTGTGGCTTCATAGCTCAGTTGGTAGAGCATCGCACCGGTATCGCGGAGGTCATGGGTTCGAATCCCGTCGAAGCCCTGATTTTTTGAGGCTTCTTCTTTCCAGTTGCTTAAATTGGAAAATTTACTGCGATGATCATACTTCACTTGCATCTATAACCGCAGTTCAAATATGAAATATTTCATATATGCTTCACATAATCAGTATCATTCATTACGGCCGCAAACGTTTTAGTAAACAAACGAGAGCTCGCATCATAGTGTTCAACCCGAGTCAAGCAGATACTCTGCAACTGTTCTCAAATGAGGAAAAACGGAGGCCAAATACGGGTCAAGCAACTTCGATATATATTTCTCTCTCGTACCCGACTGGCAGATAATTTTGATACCCGTGGTTCTGATAAGTTAAAATACGGAAGCATTTCAAACAGCGTAACAAAAGTCACCTTGGTCGATAAATTGGAAGCCAATATACCAGCCTTCCGTGAAGAACAAGATATCGAGCTGCCAGGTCCAGCAATGTCGTGAGTATTTCTGACAAGCGACAGCCTCGCACAGCTGAACACGATGACGTCTGATCCCTAGAACACAAGAATAGACGTTGAATCGAATAAGTTCGCGGTAGGAATCAAATAACTAATCTACTTAAATGCGTATACGCGAGTGCCAATCATTTTTTGTAGAAAATTGAAAAAACGAAAATGCACTTCAATTTTCAATTTTCAGTTTCAAAAAAAAAAAACGAAAATTGAAATTTTAACATCAAATGTCATTTTTCAATCCCTAAGAAAAACGAAATTTAAAATTTGATATCAATTTTCAATTTTCAATTTTGCACAAAAAATGAAAATTGAAATTCGGATGTCAATTTTCATATTTTAATTTTTCGATTCCCACATTGGCCCTAGTTTCTTACTTCCAGTACATAAAAGTCAGAGAACGCCTGGAACGATCAATGACCGGAAGACAACGAACAACGAAAACCAATATTTTGGCGCCAAATTTCAAAATGGCGGCGCTAAACAATATTCTCGACCCAGAATTTGTTCGCTTTCTTATCGCTGACAGGAATTTAAGTTATTCAGAAATCCTAGAAGAAATTAAGAGTCATTTCCCTGATTTCAAGGGCTGTAGTCTTCCAACTCTAAAAAGGTTTTGCAGTCAGCACGGGATCAAAAGCAAATGCCTGCTTCTGATGAGGCAATCGATGTTGCCGTACGAAGTGCTATTTCAGAGGTAAGCTATGCAGTGTTTATTCAGGGCTTTCAAGGGTAGTATTGTAAGGTCTTTTGTGCATTATATGATGTCTGAAGGCTTAATAACTATGTTACATATTTAGTTGTATTTAATATGTAAATTAGTTGTAATATATTGTAAAAATGAGTTTTATTTATTTTAATATCTAGAAGTATTGTATTATACACGGACACCAAGCTTCCAGTTTTTATACATATCTTGTATAAATAAGGGCAACCTACCTACCTACATATCCAGCGTTTATTATTGCCTCAAAAGCAAAGCAAGGTCATTGGTGCATAAGCACAAGCTTAAATCTGAATTAACTTCAATACTTGAAACTTAAGCTTAACTTCGTTTTAAGTCGTCCTACTTGATGATATGATTGAAATCATTAAAACAGTGAGTAAAATTGTTGTAGGTTGGGCCCGTGTTTGGACGAAAGATGATGAAAGGCTACATTGATCAGAAAGTTAACAGATCGTTTGCATCTGAAAGTCGTATAGGCAAGTCACTGGCTCGCGTTGCTCCTTGTTATCACCATCATCGTCAAAGGGGGACTGAACGGCAACTAAATCGGCAGCCATATACTGCTGACTACTTGCAGCATATGGTGTAGTTCATGTTTGTGCCATAGACGGCTTCTCTTGATATATTCCGTCTTTTGCTTGTACGCCAGTCAAAAATAATGTGATAACTTACAATGATGTTTAAAGGTGGGTATTAAAAGCAAGCTTTATTGAAGTGACAACAGACTTCCCTGAATTAACTTAAATTAGACAGTAATTAAGGGAAAAAATAGGAGCTCCATGGTGGTGTACTACATTGATTGGCGTGTTGGATTTTTCGATCAGAGGATGGGTGGTTCAAGGCCTGATCTCGGCATCATGTCATGTTCGACTCTCAGGTGTTGAAGTGGGGAATGCTGGGAGAGAGGTAACCCTAAGATGGACTAGCACTTATCGACGGTGGAGGAGTGAGATGTCTAGTTGTTTCATGAAAAGGAATTTGGAATTAAGTGCTGGTATACCCATCTTTTCTAACAAAATGTTGATGTGGGATGGACAGCAGAACATTCTTCCATTTTTGACTGTTGCTGCCTGTATAAAAAAAGGGGTAAAAAATCACTCCCTAGATTGTAGTGTCCCTAAATGGTTATTCATTTTGTACAATATATTTTATCTCTCATATATATTAGAAAGGCTGTCATTGAGGATTGCCCTCCTGATCAAGTTAGAGTAGACCGTGGCCACGAGTTTTATTCGAAACTCTTTGTACAGGAGTGTATTGCTGACTTCAGGACAAATACCCAGCGTGATCCACACCGCCAAACCGAGTCAAAAAAGGTAAAGCAAAACACTGTTAATTCTCAGTATTTCTTGATACTTTTTGGCCAGTGCTGCAACTGACTTTACCAAAGGGGATTTTATGGCCATGGATAAACTTCATTTATTAAGTTTCACCAATGCAATTTTGCTTGTCGCGACTGAACCTTGACATATTAAAATGGTTTTCTTTTTTGCAATTTGTTCACATTGCATGCCTACCATTTATGTCACGTGACTAATTGTTTTAGAGTAACCTAGTGGTTTCATTTTTTGTGCAAAATTGAGAACTGAAATTGATTTCAAATTTTAAATTTCGTTTTTCTTAGGGATTGAAAAATGAAATTTGATGCTGAATTTCAATTTTCGTTTTTTTGGAAATTGAAAATTGAAAATTGAAGTGCATTTTCGTTTTTCAATTTTCTAGAAAAATGATTGGCACTTAAGTACACGCATCTGCTTACTCTGGACAGTTACGGATAGACAAAACTTAACGTGTTTTCACCGAGTTTTATACCACGCCAAAAAAAAAAAAGAAAAGAAACACAGCCAATCACAATACGAGAAGGCCGTTGGATATTCGACGGTATCACACCCAACAATACCCATCATGCATCGCACGTGTCACCATGGATTGCGCTGGGTAAGTGCGGTATCTTCCATGGCATTGTTAGCAATTATTGAATGAGGCTGAGTAGGAGATGAAGAATTGTGCAGATCAAGGAGCCAAGGTGGATAACACCCTCCGAGATCTGCAGAATTCTTCATATTCTACGAAAGCCGAATTCAATAATTGCTTTATTATTCCTTCAATATATTTCCTCGTTCTTAAAGGAGTCATTGTTTTTCCGCTCACCAAATATAACACAACCTTATCCCCAGGTTTTCTCGGTCAACGGTTCAATAATCTGCAGGCGGCTGCACTTTTGACGTTATTTTGACGTCATCGGTTTAGTAATTTAGAGCGGGCTGCACTTTTGACGTCATTGGTTCAATATTTGGCCAACAGCAGCTGGTTATGGTGAATTTTGCGGTGGTTTTAACCAACAACGGGGAAACATTTTGAATGAATAATATAATGCACTGTGGTTATGCAACGCTCTCTCGTGGTGTATCATGGAATATCTCACTTATCACTTGTATTTTCGCGTTATAGCACAAAAAAGTATTGACTGACTGGTGTCAAACACACAGCTGCATTATATACCGGTCACTGGAGCTTGGGTTATGTATCTACTTTTTTAAAAAACACGTATATCACGGGTGCTATCAGATGGACGGTTGCCAGCACAACCACCTTCGCTCTTCAGATCTAAACATTCACCGGTGTTCATGCTATATTACAGTGTAGATAAACTGCTAGTGAACGCGAGAGCGTTCAGCAGTTTTTCTAGACATCAAAAGTGCGTTATTCTCTTTTACAACATAGATAGGAACCTCCGTGCGTTCTGATTAGTGTTCTGATTGGTCAAAAACCCATGTTTTATCAGAGTATAAAACATAGAAAAAGCGCCTTTTACTGTTTTTTCGCCACATCACCTCAAGTCAAATTTTCGTTAGAGATTGCGAACAACATTTGCTTTTAAGAAATTTGTCATGGAGTTCTCTGCGAAGCAGCAGAACGTTTTGAAGACGAGACATATCCGCGGCGTGTAAAATCTCTATTACAAATCAAGAAGCGAATGAAGAAGCGTAAGCCGTGTACTACACTGCGATAAAACACTCAGGACATTGAGAACACTCGACGTGTAGAAACTACAACACTAGTCTGTGGCTTGTGTTTTCTATATTTCCCTTAAATATTGCCGTTCTCTGATTGGCTGCACTACTCACAATCTATTCTGTGATACATAGCAGGGTGCGCTGGGGCCGCTTCTCGGTGTTTTCGAAGTGTATTTGAAGAGTATTTAGACTAGAGTTTCAAAAGAACTACTCGCGTGTTAGCGGACAGTTGAACTACTCGCATGATAGTTGACAGTTCAACTACTCGCGTGATAGTAAAAAGTTAATGAAGACCTCTTAAAAGTGTCAATGAACATCAAAAAAAGCTAACGGTGAACGTGCGCTTACACGTAACGTGCGTTAACGTTCACAGTTAGGTTTTTTTGTATGGCGTATGCCAACTTGCCACAATGGGCTCTTTTACACAGATGAAGGGCTCTGCCCGAAACGTTTGTACATTTTGTAATGTTGACACTTTTAAGAGTTTTTTATTAGCTTTTTACTATTACTATAGTGTCACGCATCATTTTTCAATTTTTACTCGCGTGATAGCTGGCAGTTGAACTACTCGCGTGATAGCTGACAGCTCAACTACTCGCGTGATAGCTAACAGTTGAACTACTCACGTGATAAGAAAATAAAAATTATTGATGGCATAGATATGCAAAAGTGTCAAAATGTGAAATATCACAAACGTTTCGGACATAACCCTTCGTCAGTGTGAAAACCGTTAAATTCGCGAGACTGTTAATTTGAAAATAAAGGAAAACAAAGCGCGCGGAAACTAGAAACACGCGCGCTGTTTATATGAAATGGAAAATATTATTCAGGCCCTCTGGTTGCATAGTGCCGAGCCTAAATATGAGTTCCATTTCTAACTGCTTCCGTCTGAAACTGACACCAGAACACCTCCTTGTGCCTCTTACAGCAACGTCTGATAAACTATGACCGGGAGAGTTAAAGTGTTCTGCGACCGGGAAACCACCAGTGTTTTTTTCTTTACGCCCCGAAGATGTTCGCCGAATCATCGAATCGTTGGCGTAGAGTTTGACCGGTCTCTCTGATGTACAGCTGGGGGCATACACGGCACGAGATGCAGTACACAACGTTCTCTGATTTGCAGGTGAAGCGTTCACGGATGGTGGTTGAGCTCTTGGCTCCACATACATGGACGTTGGACGATGTGTATAAGCAAGTGCGACAGCGGGGATGCCGACATGCGAAAGTTCTCCACAAGGCTTATCGTAGAGGAAATAACTCTTCTGTATGCCTTTCGAGGCCAGGAAGACTAAATTCACCGTGTTTTCCTTGAATCACGTATTGTACGATTTAATTAACAGTGTTTTAAAATGAAATTCGAGTCTAAATAAACGCGAACGTACAGATATCAAAACCACAGCGGAGAGCTGATCTATAGCTTTCTAAAGGCCTATATCGTCCTGAATCGACTACTGAACAAGAGCTTCCTACACATGGAGGATCGATTGAACTTCAAACAAACTCGGACATCTAGCCCATCTAGATGGGCACCAACATGGCGGCCGGAGACCAGCAGAAACATCTGTCACTGAGTTTTGCTACAAAAGCGTGAATTTCTCTCTCGAAGAACTAAAAAACGTAACAGTAATACTTTATTCTAATACAAGAACTGTTCAGATAGCCGAATTCCCCGAAATAAGTCACCTTTTAAACCAACATGACAGCTCTCTCGTCCGTCATGTAAATGCCACGTCACGCAAAAGCTAAGAAATTCAAGCGTAGTCTATTACTAAACCAAGAGCCCATTCGGAGTGAAAATTTGTAGGAATATAAGTTTTTAGCTGCTCTTATACATCATGATAGTAAAATCCCTGGAGGATCAATAGTTCTGAAGTTTGAATTTTAGTGACGTCATGTGAAAACCAGCAATTGCACCTTCATTGGACTTAATGATATCCTCCGGCAGACTTCCTTGAGACAGCAGTTATAGAAAGCTAATTGAACAACGCCAGCTCCGAGATACCGCGCTAAGTGATATTCAGTGGAGTGTAGCCTTGGTACAACTTAGCGCCGATTGGATAAGAGGCAAAAGGAGGGGGGGGGGGGGGTGGTTGGGCTAAACATTTCAGGCTAGGTCAGCTCTACAAGATTCTGCCATAAAGGAATCCCCCACCCCGCTCCCTTTTCCGGAAGGAAAAAAAACACAACTTCATCAATCGAGGTGGTTAAATCTGCGGGTACGTTTTGGAAATACAGGCAGATATTACAGACCAATAAGTTACGTGACATTTCTGTTCAATAATTGTCACTGTACAATATCTAAAATTAGTATAAACCACACAAGTGAATAGTACTTTTCGGGCGCGCTGATTGGCTAGCTCGGAGATGATTAGCCAATATCTAGTCACCTCCGAGCAGCAGAAGAAAAACAAAATGGCTTCCCATTTCGCTTCGGTTTCCGAAAAGGAAATGATTTCAGTGAACGACGAGGCTGTACCAAAAAACAAAAAAATGGCAGCAAAGCCTGATGTACACAGTACTTAATGGAAGTTATTTATCTCTCCAACTTCACATTCTAAGGCGAAAAATCAGAATACAATGGCTTGTTTACGAAAACGGTCGAGCACTAAAATTACAATGTAAACAATGAAACATCTAATTACAGCTTGGCTTCAACAACAAGAGTAGTTTACTCAACCATTGAGGAAATGACATCGCAGCAACTTAACAAGTGCCTGCAAAAAAATTATTTGTCGGCAAGACCGCGAGATGGAACTATTTACAATAAAAAAACTCGCTTACCGCTATTCGGGCGCGATTTTTTTTTGTCCGACCATTTGTCGGTATATTGTCACAAATAACATTTACCACTGTTCACCTCCACTTCGGTGAATAACTGTTAAGTAAACTGCTAAACGGCACCGAAACCACTCATTTGAAATGAGTGCCACTTGTATTAAAGAGAGAATTGTGGATAGGGATAAAAAAACATATGGGCGGGCCGGCGCGGGTGGGGAAGGGGGGGGGGGGAAATTATATCTACATGTACTTGAAAACAAATCCCTAACCAGAAAGCAAGCTAAAAATAGGAAAAAAAAACGACATCAGCCGTGAACAACACAGTAAACAAGCTAATATTAGGGGAAGTTGTGAAAAGTTACACAAAACGTTTAGGTTTGCTGACCCGGTTTTAATAGCTTCAGGTATAAATACTTTCGTACTTGTTCTTCCTTTACATTTTTTTATTACACGTGATAGCTGACAGTTGAACTACTCGCGTGATAGCTGACAGTTCAACTAATCGCGTGACAGTTGACAGTTGAACTACTCGCGTGATAGTTGACAGTTCAACTACTCGCGTGATAGCTGACAGTTGAACTACTCGCGTGATAGGTGACAGTTCAACTAATCGCGCGATAGTTGACTCGGGCTGCTTCCTCGTCAACTGTCACTCGAACGCGATAGAAATCTCAAGCTCCTAATCTAATTGTTAAGTAGATAATGAGTAGCGTAGCCAATCAGAGAACGTAATTCGTGATAAAACGCTAGTAGATTTACGCTAAAACTCGATAGAAACACAGAAAAGTTTGTTTTCTTCCATTTCGAAAACACCAAGAAAAAGAAAGGTAAATCAGTTATTCCGATTATCAAAATGCACATTTACTTCACTCGCGCGGTCACTACGTCGCAGCTCATGCTAGTAGGGAGAAGTTGAGATGTTAGTGCGCCCTTTTACTAGGCGTATTGATAATTATAAGTTATATAATTGCAAGTTAATTATATGACTTAATGATTATAAGTTATATAATTGTATATAGTTGTAAAATCTTAAGTAGGTAATTTTAAGTGATACAAGTGATTATATAACTTGATAATTAAAGGTTATAGAATCTACGTTACCCGCTGTCAGATTCTTCTTGAGGATCGACACTGGTATCTAACTTCCGAGCACCTTCACGAATTCCATAAGGAGCTACAATAATAAATAAAACAATATTTTAAAAACTGGAAAGTTAGAATGCTATCCGACCCTGCTACCCAGTATGTTTTTCGTAACGCACATAGAATACTTGTAGGATTATGTTTGCCAAAATGATTAAGGTTGGAGCGTGAATCCAATTTAAATGCCAGAGGATGTTTTAAAACGTAAGTTTCCTTCAGATATAGTTTCTTTTTCAACTGGAACGTGAACTGAGGGAAAGACGAGAAATATTTACGATGGCCGTGACTACTGGTTGTTGTCGTTGTTGTTGTTGTTGTTGTTGTTTTTCCCCCTTCGCGTAAAACAAGCTACTTCGTCGCTCAGCATAAAAGAACGAGAATGTGTAATGCGAAGTATATGTGAAATAATTCATATTTGTACTGCGGTTGTAGATGAAAGTGAAGAGTG
>JAEMPF020004263.1:0-14300 GCA_022496165.2 Catalaphyllia jardinei
GAAGAATTAGAAAGCAAAGGTGACCTAAAACAACTCCAAAAGGAACTTGGTTACTTAGAATCCCAACAGAAATTAGTCGAAGAGAAACCTGCCGAGATAAAGACGAAGAAACCTACCGATCCTTTTATAACATTAAGACTTTTTTTTAAAAGAGTTATTGAATCTCGTCCTGCTTACATGAAGCCAAAAGCACGATAAAACCGCACGGAACAGTTTACTGCAAAATCAGGCAACGCGATACAACAACATTTGTCTTGGACTGCGGTGCGTTTTCCCGATCTCAAACAAACAAACAACTTCAAACTGCTCAGTTAACTTAGACGTCAAGCTAACATCAAACCAAAAGTGCTGTCGGTAAAACCGTTTCTCAAAAGTTTTGATCGGTTTTCCAAAGAATTGAAAACTAACTTTTGGTGGCTGAGCTCTCTGTCCCTCACGGTCTCTTCGCAAAAGGAAAGAACAATATGGAATCAGGCATTTCTTACAGCTGGAAAAGAGAGAGTGGAGAAGAAAGCCAACAAACGACCCTGGCTTTTGAGCTGTTTAATTTGAGATGCTCTCCTCCAATAACAGGTTTGTGCGTTACGCTTTCCTTTCCACTTTGTTGTAGTTGCACGTCTTAGGTTAAAATTGAACACATGGATGACTTTAAAATAATGATCTCCATTACTTTCGTAGTTCGGTAAAATAAACTCAAGGTAATTCCTCTCAAATATAACTGACAATAGGTTTTCGTTCAAACTTTGTCCACTGAATATTTATCATATGAGAAATTCAATTTTGAAATAAAAAATGGGGGTGCCCATGCTCATTAAGGAGCACTGAGGCATTGAAAATGTCCCATTTGGGCATTATTTAATGCTAATTAGAAAAACGCACTCCCAGTAATAATTGTAAAATCTTTATGACCGAGGCTCTTGAGACACACATTAAACTACCGTCAATACATTGTGTCGGATACAAATAAACATTTTATGTTTGACTTAGACAGAAATCTGAAGTCTTGATTAAAATTTGAACCACATTTCTTGACATGGTTACCAAACGGCAAACTAGAAGAAAAGACCACAGTGTATCTGCTGTTTTCCTTATTTATTCAATTTTCAGCAATAAAAATCAAATAAGTCTTTTCTCACACAAAGCTTGTGATAAGTTCATTACAATGACTGGAAAAAAAGGCGGGGTGCCCATGCTCGTTGGTTAGCTATAGTCATTTTTCAACTGACAGAGCTCAATATCAAGGCAAATTAGCAATGTTTTCAGTATGGGCGTGCACGAGGGCGCACTAAATGACGCCATAAATTATGCGCAGAAAGGATGCGCAGTGCAAATGTGAGGAATCAACTTAACTGAACAGAAAATTGAGGCCTCAGTAATATAAGCCTATATTTCATCGCGCAGAATTCTATTGTTTTTCGTGACAATTACTTGCAGTGCCAAATATATGTTAAGTCCGGCATAAAGAAATGCGCTTTCAGCACTGGTGTGAAATGATTGGTTAACTGATTTAGCCTTGGGAGCACTAGTCCCTTTGCCGTATTCCGCAACTGTCAATCAAACATCAAGTCGAGTAGGGTAAATTTTAAGGTGCGATAAATAAGCAATGACATTGAAGTTTAAAGAGCAGACCACTCTCTTCATCGTAAGCATTTCGTGAATATTTTTTATTCGGTTTAACAGACCATCAGAATTAGATGTGTTTTTGAATTACGCGGGCTTAACACTTCTTTCTCGTGCCTTATCCGTTACCCGTTACACAGGAAAACCTTGAAATGAACCAGAACAATGTGTAACTAGCCGATCAATGTCAATTTGTTTGAAAAACAGACAAGAAGAGTGAGTTCAAGTGAAGTATGATCCTCGCAGTAAATTTTCCAATTTAAGCAATTGGAAAGAAGAAGCCTGAAAAAAATTCAGGGCTTCAACGGGATTCGAACCCATGACCTCCGCGATACCGGTGCGATGCTCTACCAACTGAGCTATGAAGCCACACATTGGGAGCAAGGTCAAATTATTGAGTTCATATTTTACCGTGCAGCGAAGTTATGTGATGTATATATGAAATAATTCATATTTGAACTGCGGTTATAGATGCAAGTGAAGTATGATCCTCGCAGTAAATTTTCCAATTTAAGCAATTGGAAAGAAGAAGCCTGACCTCGCGGAGGTCATGGGTTCGAATCCCGTTGAAGCCCTGAATTTTTTTCAGAAGAAAGTACTTATTGGTCTCAAGTGGCCTCTCTTAAAGGCCTGGTGGTTTCTCGAGGTCTTCTCGCCTTACAACCTACGCGCTGTATTTTTTTCAAATTTTTGTAATACTTAAAAGGCAAATAAATGACGATGATGATAAAGTGGGGAGTTTAAAAACTGCCACCTTCACCACTGCCACCTTCACCACCACCACCACCACCGCCTCTACCGTCACCACCACCGCCACCACCACTGCCACCACCACCACCACCGCTGCCACCAGCACCACCATGTATAAAAATAATGTTTAAACTACCTGAAATCATTTTGAGTGAAACTAACAAAGAGTCATGTCCCTTTATTGTCAATATTGTCATAGACTATTCTCTCGGATAGACAGTAGAGTCCGTCACGAGAAACATAGTTGTCAAAGCAGTGGACCTGAAAATACACGAGAAGTCCCAAAGATCACATTTCCGAACGAAAAGAATCATGGGATTCCAAATGGAATAGAAATGGGAGAAGCGTTTCGGTTTAAGACACCCTCTAGTATCTTGATTGTTGGTCCTTCCGGTTGTGGCAAGACTTGTTTCACCGAATCTTTACTCTTGGATCATTTGGAAGAACTGTTTGTAAACCCTCGCCCAACGATTCATTATTGCTACGGGGCGTGGCAAGATGGATTCCGAGACATGAAAGACGCGGATATGCAATTCCACGAAGGGGTTCCTACCACCTTCCATTTGCAAAAGTGGTTTCCGAAAGGTGGTTTACTCGTGTTAGATGATCTGATGGTCGAGGGAGGTGAAGACAAAGAGTTGCTGGACTTGTTCACCAAACATTCACATCATCAAAATATCACGGTGATGTACTTGTGCCAGGACATGTTTCCACCAGGGAAATACGCAAAGAGTATTTCCAGGAACGCCCACTATATATTAGCCTTTAAAAATCCACGAGATCAATTAGGGATGAAGAATTTACTGCTTCAAGCTTTTCCCACTTGTTGGCAAGACATGATGGACGTGTATCAAAAAGTGACCGAACGACCGTTTGGGTACACGGTCCTAGATTTACATCCTGCCAGCAACGACAGAAAACGCGTTTTTAGTCACCTCTTGACGTACGAAGGATACCCTCGCTGGCATCGACGAATCAAGAAAGAGGATGTTTGATCACTGAGCAAAAACAATCGATCAATCAATCGTTTCGGCTTATTTGAAGCACGTTGTCTTGGGTGAAGGACGACGAGAACCATGCGTACTCCTTCAACAGATATTTTTGGTCCCGTGGAAGAAAATAATGATGAAAACATAGAAGACGAAGAACAAGAACAAGAAGAAGAAGAAGAAGAAGAAGAGGTAGAAGAGGAACAGGACGAAGAGGAGCCTGAAGAGGAAGAGACTAGCAGCTCTGAAGAGGAAGAAGAAGTGTACGACGACGATGAACCAGATCCATGGCGCCCGTTACGTCACAAAGTCGGGGAAGATATCAAAGAAACCTACCTGAAAGAAGTCCAACAGCTCCTGGATAGGGGAAAATCCCAAGAGTATGCTGAAAATGCCGCTTTTAATATTCTATTACCTGTAAGTAGAAAAAGGCTACGAAGGACTTATTTAGAGCGTCTAAAATGGACTCACCATATCAAACACAATGCAATACACCGTAAAGTCATGAAGACTCTTCGACGTTTTATTGAGGAAGAGGACATGGATTTTGACGAAGCGGCCGAGTCGACAGTGGCAAAGCGGAAATTCCTGTTAAACAGACTAATGCGAAAGAAGTTACTCCCTGAGGATAATGACGAAGAGGAAGTAGAAGAGGAGGTGGAAACTTGAGTTAGCCATGTGACTCTTATAAGAGTGTGTTTCTAGAGTTTTAGTCATTATTCATAGACGCCACACAAGATGAGTTGCTACAATCAACTGCCGGAAAATGACCAGAAGGTTGTATGTAAAAAGGCCTACCACAAAAAATATTATGCAAAGAACAGAGAGCGAATCCTGGCCCGACAAAAAAGATATCGTGCAGAGAACGTCGAGATTCTCAAGACCCGTCGAAAAAGATGGTATGAAAACAACAGGGGAAGGCTCGCCAGCAGCCAGAGAGCCCATTGTCAACAAAACAAGGAACACATCACAAATTACCGCAGACAATACTGTAAAAACAACAGGGAACGGCTCAACGAATATTGGAGAAGTTATTATGCCAAGAATAAGGAACGGATCAGGCAAAGACTTCGTGATCAAAAGCAAAGAAAAATAGGCCAGAATATCGTGCGTTTTCGGGCCTGGGACAAAGATTCTGAGAAACTGGAAACGAGTCTAGTTGCCAGCGATACACTTTGCGGAGTACCGACAGTCAAGACTTAAAGCTGTAATCAGTTCTCTCTTTGGTTT
Organism: Catalaphyllia jardinei; assembly: GCA_022496165.2. Taxonomy (NCBI): domain Eukaryota; kingdom Metazoa; phylum Cnidaria; class Anthozoa; order Scleractinia; family Caryophylliidae; genus Catalaphyllia; species Catalaphyllia jardinei. The sequence goes on from JAEMPF020004263.1 coordinate 4,590, forward strand.
TCATGCTCTTATTATTCAATAAACGTCATGAATTATGCACCAGACTCTTTGTTTTGTTTATAACAATTTCATGACATAGGTATACCCCCTATCCCCCGTCTTCACAATAGTTCTTAACCATGTAATATTGCATACCCCCTATCCCCCATCTTCTCATTGGATACACCTTTTTATATACAAGTCTTTCAGACTTGAGCAAAATCTTTTCACTTGTGACGAAGTTGGACCCACTTTTGCGCATTCTTGTCTTGGCGATTATGGAACTAAGTGATCAAGAGCTGAGCATCGCTTTGGAGGAATTTGAAAGGACTATGGTTGATGTAAGTGAATTATTCTTGAAACTATTAAGAACCGCTTAGACCGAACTATAATTTGTGCGGCTGCTGAATCAGGAGCGATGCGATTTGCAATGTTTGTTTGATCTTTACTTTAAGTGCGAACGTTTGTTTGAAATACCTTTGATGATATGTTTAGCTTCTAAGCGTGCCCTCATTTTAATTTAATTCATTTCACGTTTCATCTCTGACTTAATATGTTAATTCTTCAACGGTGGCTTAAAATGTCTTTTGTTTGTTTAAGATTCTTTTGAATGATGCTTTTCTCAAGGGAACAGTTGAGATCAATGAGTTTAGATTTGCATTTCCACTTGATGTATTTCAATTAGAAGTGCACACACCTTGATTGAAAATGGACACAGGTCCCGTCTGTGAAGAATTAGGACTTTTTAATAAATACAATTGTTTCTCATTTGATTTACATGTGTGTAGATTGATTCTCGAGTCCGAGGGGACTGATCCCAGTACTTCGAGTCAAGTGGGTAATTTTCTCGCCCAAAACAAACTCGTATTTATCAAAGTTAGTCACGTGAATTTTGAAGTTGCGTGACATTTTTGCGAAAACCCTGGCGTGATTTGTGTCGCCATGGAAATCTGTGAGACCGATTCCAGTCCTCCGTTGAGGCTGGTGGGTTGTTTTCCAACATGGCCGACTTTCATGGGCACCGCCATCTTGAATTCTTAATTCATCTCCTAATTGGTCCGATTTTTCAAGACGCCATCTTGAATTTGGAAAACAATAGAGTCTATTGTTCTCGAAACAATAGCCTATTGTCTTTCTCGGCTCCTGATTGGTTACCGGTCATATGAGCGACGTATAGTAGTCACGTTTGCTTTTTCTTTTTCGCTTTGTATTTCGTATTCAAATTTAGGAGCACGTTTAAAATTTCAAATCCCATGGGCTGCATGTCGGATAAAGTTATCTGCAGTTATTATGCTTTTTAGAAGGGTGTTTCGTGCAATACACCCACAGATATGGTGACATGGCTAAACTGGCTGATGGCATCTTTTAACACAACCCAGTGAATACAAATGTGTCAAATTTAAAACTGGGTCTGAGGACTGTTATCCTGATGAGATATTGCCTTACAAATGTATGAGAACTTGTGGAACAGCTTTTTCGTTCCCCCTTAACTGGTAAGAAGGGGATCCCTTTCTACCCTGGCAACCACACATTTTGACCTTCTTTTACAATCTTGTCGCCTCAGTTTCTCTTAGTTGATAGGATGAGAGACTATATCACACAACCTGCTTTCTTGCTGCGATCAATATAATTAGGAGGGAACTTGTTCTTGACATTGATATAGAAAAGCATAAGCTCAAGTAAGAGCTGCCAAAATCAACCCAAATTGTCTTCAGTAACAGTCAAATCAAATTTCCAAGGGGATTTAACTGTTGCTATTTTGTAAACACACAACTGAAGGCTCACAATGTCTAGTTCAAAGTTATCCTATGTCTAGGGCTGACACTTAATACTTTGGAGGAAATTTACTTTTCCTTACCTTTTCTTTTAGCTTTTTAAATTTTGAATTTTCATTCGGGTAGACTTTCATCTTCGAGTAGTCTTTTGTCTATGAAAAAGTCTACCGAATAGTAATTTATTCCGTGCTATTGCTCTAAACTTGGTCCCCTTTCTGATAACCTTTTCATTCCATTCGCAAACGGTGAGCGTTTGGAAATCACAGTAACAACACGAAGCTGAAAACATGGAATGATGAACATTCCATGTTCATCATTCCATTGCTTTGGTGAAATTACCGAAATAAAAAGCAGAATTCTTGAACTTTCACTTCCGGTATTCTCAATTGAACAGTTTAGTCTTCCTCTCCCAAAATGGTGACCCTATGCTATTCCGTAACCCAAAGAAAATTCGGAATGAATAAGAAATAAATTTGCAAAATTAAGATTGGCACATGCCACCATCATGGACAGAAGAGCCACTGCTCGAGATGTCCCAATTCCTGTGCCTGTCAGCCTGGTGCGTTTCTTCCTCACTCTTTTCTCTCAGATCGCTCAGAGCATAGAATGACTAGAGCTTGCTTCAGTACTTCTTCAGGAGTATCAAAATCTTTGACAAGCTTTTCTAACGCAACTTACAAATATCTTTCCCCTTTGTAACAACCTATCAGTTTACCTATACTTCCTTTTGGTTCTCTGGGCTTCATAAATTCACTCAAACAAAACAAACTTTTTTTTTTACTGACAAACTGCTTCTCAGATTATTTCAAATGTTAAGAGATTTTTATGTTGTTTCGACCAGTCCTGCTAAGGTGGTGAAGCATTCATTGAAAGTGTTTGTGCTCTTTCTTGAACTCTTCAAGGTTTTTTTTTAAATTTTTAGATACAACAAATCTTTATTGAGAAAACTCCTTTATCTGAGAGTACCCTACAGCAGGGTGCTCCAAAAAATAGAAGAAAAATAAAAAATATATAAATATTTATATGTGTGAATACAGTAAAATTAAAACAAAAAAAAACTATAGGTTAAAGAAAATAATTACATCATTGATTTACAGGCTGCCTTTTTAAAAATTATCAAGTGAATAATCTCCCTGAATTACTTATGTTAAATGTTCTATTCGTTTGGAGTCAGGATAATCAAAATCCAGTCTCAATTTCTCTTTTAACAGAGTTCTGAGTATGCTATCCTTATCCTGATGTTATATTATGGTAGATGGTTGAAACGGATTGCAAGATGTCAAGTTATGTCCTTTTCCCAGTTATTCTCAGAAACTACACCAACAGCTGGGGCGCGCTGTTGATGGTGAGGAGCTTGTTGTGGTTCAGGACAATCTTGACCCGGCTTAAATATACTGCATTGATTTGTCCAAGAGTTGATACTGTATTTGAAGCTCTAATCATAGCTGTGAAACTGTAACTAATTGTGTGAGTTAATACATTGAATCTACAATGGCTGCAGGTGCACTAAGGGAACGGTTAACTGGGTTTGTTTTTCGAAATCTAGTTAAATTTCCCGAATAACTCGGTTAAAGGTTGGTTATGATTAAACAATGGTGTTACATTCTATGTGTGGCCCCACTGAAAAACATTATGAACTGGATTGACTCGATTGACTTAATGAAACAAACCAACCAAATGGCGAACTTCGAAGACTACGCTGGTATTTTCTCGATTCCTTTTCTTTGTTTTCGTTTCCTTTCTCTATACTTACAGCTAAGAATGTCCCACTTCCTTCTAATGTACCTCTTCTTTCTAATGAGCAATACGCAAATTTCCGAGGCGTTCCTTTGAATGTTATGTTGATTTTGCGTAGAGGTCCCAGTGTTCTCCATCAACGTTGAATGAATCGTTCTGGAGTATGTATGGGTCTATCTGAAAAAGCAGTGATGGTATAGGAAATCACTGGGAACCCAGCCAGGTGTGACTTTTTCTGAGAGCACTTTAGAATGTAATCTTTCACCATTTTAGTGTGACAAAAAGGAAAACATGCTTCCGATAGAGACGCATGTGGCAATTAGACTGTTGCATTGCACGTAACGTTCTTCACGAATTCAGTAATCTTCATTTCTTGTCATTTTTGCAAACTACCGCTTCCTTCAACGTACTCTTCTTCTACATTCGTTCATGGTCTTCTCTTCCTCTTCGCGGTGCTAGCTGTCGAAGACGTGTTGTTCGTTTCAGAGCTGCTAGCGATAAAGAGGTTAATATTATGGCACGTCTCGCTCAGATTGTGGTTGAGGTTCTTAAAGTTCCTTCGAAACTTACCTGGTATAGTGTAGCCGACGCCTATTGGGAAGACTAGCTAAAAACCTATCTACAGAAAAAGCCTGTGGCTTTCAGGAGCTTTAAGCTCGAGCACGTGCATACCTCGGCAAAATGGGTCATTTCACCATAATATTGATGTCCAGTATCAAAGAAAAACGCAGGAAACCAAGGTTGCATGTCTCGGTCGATCTTTTGACTGGAGTATGGTCGCCATGTTGCGCGACGTCGTCGTCGTGTCCATGCGCCCACGGGCAATACTGTCAGCTTTCATGACCATGAGGACAGCAATTCGTGGGTTCCTATCTGGACGGTGCTCCTCTTGGCACCCCTTCGCATCACTGAGTTTCCTATGGCTGTGGCAGTGTCCATGATTTTATTTTGCGTACGAGAAGATCCAGCCTTGGGTATGTCGTAGCGGTGTCGTAGCCGTCGTTTCATCTCATCTCTTCCCTCATCGTGCCCCGCAGCACACCTAACAACATTCAAAAATGCTCTCCACTCGAGTAAAAAAGCAAACAAACTGGGGTTGTAAACATAACGAGACAACGTATGTAAAATTCTTCATTTATGGACTTGACGTTTCGTATGCTCCAACATACATCTTCAGAAGTAACGGTTACCTAAACTTGAATTAAATTTAAACAATACCAAATAAGGAAAGTAATGAAAATGAAAAAGTAAATGAAAATAAACAGACCTAGTTAAGTCTGCTGGGAAAAAATATAAATGGATAGTAGAGAAGAAGTCTCTCATTGCCAATATTTTCATTAAGCGCTAGTTTTAAATCGCGAATCAGCAAGGCTTCCTTAATTTTACAATGAATATCAGACTGTCCAGTGGCTAAAATGTCAAAGTGATCCCATTTTATCCTGTGGCCTGTTTGGGTCATATGATCAGGAATGGCAGAACAATGGCTGTTATTCGTCAGCGCTTTAAAATCTTCGGTTTTCCGGTCATGTAATCGACGTTTTTTTCCAATATAGCAATCTTCACATTCCCAGCAGCTAGCCTTATAAGCTACTTTAGACCTAAGGGAGCTGCTGAGTCTGTCTTTATAGGGGAAAAAGACTTAATTCGGCGAGTGTTTCGGAAAGTAATCTTAGGATTAAAACAACCATAGAACTTGCAAATACATGATTTGAGCTGTTGAGTGACAATTTTACTTTGAATACCCAGATAGGGTAAAACCATGAAAATTTCTTTTTTGGGCACTGTAATGATATCCTTAGGTTTGTTTTGGTGTTAATTGAGTACATCGTTCATGTTATAAGAAACAATACCACAGGGGTACCCATTGCGTGACAAATGCCTCTTGAGGTCATCTAAGGCAGACTGTAGCAGACAGGGTGATAACTAAATTAGAATAACGATAACTTAGAATGCGGATGAGGTCAATCTTGCATTTCCGAGGTGTGAAAGAATTCCATTGGGTGTAAATGCCAGTGAACGTTTCTTCTCGGTAGATGGAAGTGGAGAAAGAGTTGTTAAGATGGCTTTTGATGAGATCAAGAAAAGGAATCTCTTGGTCCTGTTCAAATTCAGTGGTAAATTGAATGTTCTTGTGCCGGCTATTGAGATAAGCAAGGAATTGTACAGCGGCGTCCTTATTGTGAAACAAGGTGAAGGTTTCATCAACATATCTAAACCAGATGGTTGGAGGTACACCATTTTTATTCATGACCCATTTTTCTTCTAAATCACAGGTAAAAATATTGGCTAAAATGGGTCCTAAAGGAGATCCCATGGCAACACCATCGATCTGATCGTAGTACTGGCCATCAAAAACAAAATGGCTCCACTCATCCCGGTCTTTCGCAGATGCTGTTGCGGCTCGCCTTAACTGCCATCCCATCTCCTTTCGCTCTCTCTCTCTCTGTGCACTCCTCTCACAGGACGTTCGTGGCGTAGCTGTTGTATCTTAACAAAATGAACCTGCATGCATGACTAGCTCCCAGGTTATTGCCATGTTACAATCATTGTAGTTATTACGATCTTGCCTCAGAATGTGAGCAAAATGTGAGCTCCTCTTTTCAACAGTTTTTAGTACCGTCATTATCTTGCCACTTAATTCGTGATATCTTTAAAAAGAACTTGTTGTGAAACATCTATTATTTTATCATCTCCCCTTTTCATTTTCTACGTCTTGCATCCGAGTACCGGTTCCCCTTATTCCAGCGTAATTCAACATGATTATAAACTTGGCTCGTTGTCGGATCTCTGCTGTATTCTTTACCTTTGTGGTTTCTGTTCATTCTAGTTGATCTTCGTTATGGAAACTGAAAATTTGCTCTATCATTTTGTTATTTCGCTCACGGAACTAAACGCAGAACTGGATCCAGCTTATTGGACAACTCCACCGACATCCAGACAAGGACATAAAATACAGCAAACACCACGTGACGCCTCATGTTAAATGCATCAGTAACCGGTAATTCTGACGCATGATCTGGTTGCTGGTTAGCGATTTGTAAAACAAAACATTTTTTGACCTAAAACATCTAAATACCTAAATCAAAGGAAGTGTCCAATTGTTAATTCATGTAAAACACCAAATTAAAGGAATAGAACAAAAGAGAACGAATTGAGTGATAATTCTCTAGAATTAGTTTTGGTCTCCTTTTGCGCAAGGCTTAGAAGTTTGGTCCACTATAACTTCGAAACAAATCATTTAAAAAATCTCTTTTTTCCCAACGAAAGGTTTCACTTTGCTGTAACCTTCACCATTTGTCTCTTTCCCATTGCAATAATATAGAACCATAAAAAATATTGCTATTATGAACTCCTTTATACCAATTTAAAAGAGTTTAACTGTTTTGAAATATAAAGAATAACAAAATGTGAAGTAATAGAAAATAAAGGTTACATACCTTAAAGAAATCGCCGGTGAAATTCTTTCGATATTTCTTGATGATTCCTTTGCTAAATTTGTGGTGGAACTTTCTATCTTCATATTCCTGGGCAAAACTTGTATGCTGGAACTAATCGCTCCATAGGCTCACGAATAAAAGAAATCTTATTGTATGTTTGTAGCATGCAGTCGACTTCACTGTTGAAATGATGTTTAAGAGCATCTAGCAAACCCACATAGTGCACGAGGAATCCATACATTTGGGACGTAACAAAAAAGCGTTTTATAGCGTCTGGGCACCAGAACGTAATGCAAAGTTGTTTTGGATAGTCCGCCGTTTCGTTCACTGAACTTGTAAGTGTGTCTCTGAAGAAGTCTCTTTGTGTCAGGATTGACCTGAAAACAACATAAAGCAAACAAGCACAGACAACCTCAATTTTCTTTACATGCATGCATACATACATACATAAATACATGCATAACCTTTATTTCAGTGTCTAGACGTTCTAGCGCCAAGAGGCACTAATTAGGGACACTCTAACAGATAAGGTTTATTACAAATTAATATTAATAAAAATTAGAAATAGATACTAATTAGAATATTGAGAAAAGGTTCCAATTGACAACTTCTAATTCATTGGAGGTCTCCTGGCGGTCAGCTGGCAGGTATGATATGTGCATGTTCATCACGTCCACCAGGTGTTAGGTAAATAAGAGTCCATCCACTTCGCAAGAACATGTTTAATCTCCAATTCTCGTCCCTGAAAGACGAGAGATCTAAATATGTATAAGGTCGAACAACACCTAGTGATATACTGGTTCCGAGGTCAATATCTCTGAAGTTAGGTAAATTACCCTATTGTGCTCTATTTGGCATTACCAAAGGCATATTACAGGTCAATGTCGTAGGCTACTGTCGTGATAACCATGCCTTGTAGGCGCTTTGGTGCTCTGTGAAATTGTTTTCTTGGAATCATTCCAAGTGATTTGTGATCGGGGTTAATCTTCACATGTCGGCCACAGACAAACTGGTGTCATTTCTCAAACGCTTCGACAATGGCCAAAATGTCCTTCTCCATAGTCCCATAGCGGATTTTTGCCTCAGACAGCGCCCTAACAGCATAGGCAAGGGGTCGACCGTCTTGGATAAGGGCAGCGCCGAGTCCCAGGCTGCCCGGCGGCATCCCACTGTATGACAAGTCTCCTATGTGGAAATCGTTCTACAACTAACAACACAAGTCGAGAAGGCGTATTGTACTCCGAAACATAAACAGTCAAACCTCGTAAAACACACTTAAAAATCGTCCAAGCTGGTGAAAACTTTTCTCCTTGATCACAATGAAAAGTTTAACTCACACCGATAATTATTTGCAGTTACCAATCAATTATATTTTACGGTCTTTTTTCGCAAAGATCAAACTAGTCACGTGCTATGGAGGGAGACTGTGAGACCATGTTGCTCTACATTCAAAGTAAACGCAAAAACTGCAAGTAACTGAGAACAATCAGCTCACTTTATTATAATTTCACCCTTCAAAATAAATAGATAAATAAATAAGTAAAAAAATAAATAAACTCTAGTAGATACCTGGAAGCCGGGAAGAGTTTGACACCGGCAGTCTGAAATTCTTATGGAAATTGCATGGATAATTCTCATTTAATTCTTTCTGGAATATCACATCTTTGTTTGGAAATGTCACTTGATTTCAAGTATCATTTTAATTTTATAGATAAGAAAATGTTTGAGCTCGAGCCTACTATAAAATCAATAACCCCTGACTCACGGAGTTAAATCTCATGGAATAATATCCCCAATAATTATAATGAAAATTCCATATTTGTTCAGAAAGGGGCTTTAAATAACGGTTGGATTTGCAGTGGACGTGTTTTTTTCGGCTTCGGCCATATAGTTAATAGAGATAATTGCATGTATTAACTATTCTTTTACATACTATAAATATTTTGGTTCACAAAGGCCGGGATGTCGAAGGAAACAATATATATGTCGGGAATCAAAGCCTTCTTATAATGTCCAAGGTGGTGTGCACACTAAGGTGAGCGTTTTTTTTGCGGTCTATCTGTTCATCGTTTTCTCAGCTTTCCCTGACTATTTCTATACCAAAGTATTATATTTGGAAAGTTTGAGAGCAACTCAGTCATACTTTGGTACTGAATTTCTTACATTTAGAGCTTGTCAAGGTAACTTATCTCATTTCTCCAACAAGATAAAATTCTCTCATTTTTGTCTTGGTCTAATAGGTCGAAACTTTTGGTCGGTTCCAGCTTGCAAACTACCGCTCCCTTTTAACGTACTCTTGCGTTCTTCTTCTTCTACATTCGTTCAAAAGATTCTCTTCCTCTTGGCGGTGCTAGCTTTTGATGACCTGTTGTCCGTTACAGAGCAGCTTGCGGTAAAACAGGTGAATAGTAAGGCACGACCTGCTCAGGGTGTGTATATAGATTTAGCCAAGTCTAAATGGAGAGCTCCTGATTACACTAGGTTAACCTGGCTTGAGCCGGTGATCCAAAATAAGAAAACAGTATCCGGACATCGGTCATCTACAAAAAAGCATGTGACCTTCAGGAGCCTTAAGCTTCAGCTCGCGATATAGTCCAGAGATACTAGTCAGTGAATACTTTGTTTTGCGATATGTCATTTGAACATAACATGAATGTCCAATATCAGAGAACGCTTGAAACTAAGGTTGGCTGTCTCGGTAGATCTTACGCGTCTACGGGCAACACTGCTAGCTTTGATGACCATGAACACAGCAAGAAGTACACGGTAAACCAAAGCTGCAT
>JAEMPF020004264.1:3766-6266 GCA_022496165.2 Catalaphyllia jardinei
TCTCTGTTCTGATGTTTCGCGTTGGGGGTACGAGACCATTTTCCATATTGTTCTCTATTCTGATTTTTTTGTGCTGTATTTCTCAACTATTTTTCCAACAGTTAATCAACTGCTGGAAAAACCAAATGCTTAAACCAAATAATAAAAAATTTCGACACCAAATATAGGAATAAAATATTGGAATCTTGAAAACAAAACCTATGACCTAGGTCTGGTACCACAACCCAGGATCAGACGGCTGAACCAAATATAGGAATAAAAATATAGGAATCAAATGTGGAGCCAAGACCAAAACCCGGGACATCGGTCTGGAACCAACGTTTTTAAAAAATAAAATTATGGAAATTATGGAAATTATAGAAATTATGAAAATGACATGAATTATGAAAATTATTTTTTGAAATTTTTGATATTTTTATGCCCTTATGCATAGCTTGTTTTTCCATCTTTTAGAATATATCTTTTATCATCGAAACAGCTGAGTGATACTTTGTTGATTTCATAACTACCAAGTTCATGGTTCTCACTTCTGATTGTTTTCATTTTGTGAAACATCTGTTTATTATTGAAGAGTGTATCTTTATAGTTTTCATGTGTGATGTTTTTCTTGATTACATTCTTTTTTATTCCCTTGGCAGTCTTCCCTCCTTTTTGGTCGTCTTTAATATAGCTATACATTTTGGATCGTAGACCAACGAATTCACAAATGGGGACTCCTCCGGCTTCATCTTTGAATTTTCCTATTACTTTATTATTTGTCTTGTCGAAATAAGGTGAGCTCTCAGAGTAGTCACTATTATCAAACTTATGCTTATCATTCCAAAAGTCTTGATACACATCCTCAGCTTCAATCTCATATGTCAAACTGTCAGTGTCAGTAAACAACAACTTAGCTTTGCTTCCATATTTCTCTTTGATGTATTTGTAATGGAAATCGTACATTAATGTCTTACTGAGATCCAAGATGCACATCCCTACATATGCTGGCCTGTTCAGAGTAAGGGTTTCTTTGATTTTATGTACAGCCACCAGATTTTCATTGAAGATCTTACTGCTAACATAAGTTGGCTTGCTGGTTAATTTTAACAGTTTCTTCTCATCAGTGACTAATCTGACATCTACTCGCTTTCTGATGTTCTCCATCGTTTTACCGAATACGCTGTTGTTCATTAGCTTGAAGAAATCCTTTTCAAAGGCATTCTTAGCATTTTTCCGTTTCTCGGTATTGAAATCAATATATTGTTTTAACCAAGGGGATTGATTGAACTTAAGTACTCGATGGACTTTGGTAACCTTCAAACCGAGATCAATATATAATTGGAGGTTCCTGTAATGTAAAACGTACTTTTCTTTTTTCCCCAAGGTTGGTATGAGCTTGTGGACCAGACCAGTTGATATATTATATTTCTCAGATATTTGTTACTTCCACCTTTTCTGCTGCTAGTGGGTAATCATTATGGAGATCGTGTAATTTTTTGGGATATTTGAGATCTACTTCTAATATCAATCCTTTATTACTGTTTCCTCATACTTAGCCAAATCTAATTTATCAATTTGTTTTTTGTGTCATCCATCTCAATCCACCTGTCGGTAAATACTGGCTCATAGCCCAACCATAGAGATTATTTGCATCAAGATACATAATATACTTGGAGGGTGCTTTCTCATCGTATTCTTTCATGTATTTATTGTTTACTTTACCATAACAATTGGCTATATAGCTGATACCACCACGCAGTCCCATTTCAATGAACTGGAACATATCTATGTCAGTTATGAGTTCTAATTCAATATTCGTCATCTTAAGCATCGCATCCCAGGATAAACCGGGAGATGTGAAATAATGGCATGGGTCCAATTTATAATATTCAAGACATGTTTTCCTGAAGTTTTCAAATACATCAGCTAGCAAGAGAACATCAGACGTGAGGTATAAGTTATGGTACTCTCCCATATTTTTTAGAGAGAATGTATTCCAACCGATTTGAGCATGCTCATAATCTTCATCTGATATATGTTCATTATTCAAAATACTGTGAAATGCTTCTTTTGCTGGAAGTTGTTCTTTGAACTTTTCAAAACTGTCCATATAATCATAAGGGTAAACTCCTTTTCTGGCCATCAGATCAAGCTCTTTGCCATCGAATACTTCTGATGTATATTTCAATGATTCTTTCGGTATATTGCTCACTAGTTTTTCTAGACTGGAGCTGATAAATTGAAAACTGTCGAGGAAAACTAAGCTATTGCCAAGCATGAACGCCATATATTTTTCCATATTGTTGGGTATAGCATTGATGGTCATCTGTTGCTCCTCACCTTTCTTATTTTTATAAGCATATTTCTTAACAATAGCTCCAATCTCCTGCATTATAAAATGAGAGTCATACCCACGGAGATTATGAAATATAACAGGTATTTTAATTTCTCCATTGTTTGTTTCCAACAATTGTTTGAAATCTTTTTTAATAATCTGCTTGCAATATTTGACTTCTTGCAG
>JAEMPF020004264.1:11266-14299 GCA_022496165.2 Catalaphyllia jardinei
CTGACTGCATCTGTTCTACCTGTTGGTTGTTGATATATCTCAAGTATCTGGCCAGTACTGGAAGCATACCTCAGAGGGTTTCCAGGCCCTGTATACTTATGTCCAGGCATCACAAAACCCTTTTTAGGTGCAACTTTGAGAATAGCATTATGGATGTCTAACCCTCCGCCATAACCTTTCCATTTAATCCATGAGTTGTATGATCTACTGCCTCCAGCATCTTTGTAAGCCTTGTATTGTCTCTTGTATTCATATCTTTTTTGACATATCATCGGCGACTGAATCAATGATTTGGTCTAAATACTTTTGTCCCATTTCTTTCATTTTCTTTTTGGCAGTCTCTGATTTTATTGCTTGACCAGCCTTACTTCTACCTAAGTTGAAAAGTCCTTTAGCACCTGATGCCAATGCTTTAACAATAAGATCATCAAATCCTGATCCTTGTTTCCCACTCTTCACGAATTTGGTCTTTGTTATCCCACATTCAGCACAAGTGCATTTCAACATCATACGCCCATGTTTAGCTTTAGCATATCGTTCCCTCCCTGGAACGCATTCATTTTGTTTCTTCTGTTTTACGCAATATGATTTCACCATTTTATATATATAATTTAGGTATTTTTGATATAATATTCAATGAATCTCTCATTACCCATTGTATCATGTATATCAAACACTTTTAATAAATCATACTACGACTTCCCCTTATTCATTTCATTCAAAAAGTATAAACAGAAGTATCCACATGTGGTTGTAGTTATATTTTGAATTTGATTATTTTGATGAAGCAGATCGCATGATTTACCATTTCTTGAAAAGGAGGCATTCCGAAACTATCAAAATAATTTATCACACCATCTTTTACATAAGTAGCTACCCAATGGCTTCCAGTCATATATGATGGTTCAAGATTGTAAATAAATAATGCTTGGTTATGATTATGTGGAACCTTCCCATCTCTTGATAGAACATCATTGATTGGGATGTTGAGATATCTGCACCATTTTAGCAGATCATGATTGCTCATCGGGATGTCTTCATGGAATTTCGGTTTCACAGTATTGCTCCTAGAAGTGGAATTTGATTGAACGGGCTGTTTGGTCCTAGAAGAAGACCCTTTCCTTTTTTTTGTTTGTTTTTTTTTTCCCATACCAACTTGGTTGTCACCCCAACTGCCAAAAAACGGTGGCGACCTATATGCACCGATTCTCGGAGCTCCCTTTCCGCCTTTTGAAGGTGGGGTAGGTGATCCAATCTTGGGAGCACCCCTTCCGGTCAAAGCTTTTAAAACCATTGGAATCCCAATACTGGCAAGCAAAGTACCAAGTAAAACACCTGATTGTTTTTTTGTTGGTTTTATACGAACACCTGAACCTGTTTGAAGAACGTCCAATATATCTTTCTTCTGTTTTACAGTCAGTAGGTGTTTGTTTGCAATAAGCTTATCAATCTTATTTTGCGGAATGAGGAAACCTCCAGTTTGTCCTTTTCCAGATATCTTTTTAACAATTTGTTGTGCGCCTTGACTAGTTGCTCCTGCTAAAGCTGCCAATCCCATTGTTTTGGCAATGGTTGGTCCAAATGTACGCGCAGGAGCCAGAGCTGAGGTTAGTAAACTACCACTAACTTGCGTTCTGATATTGGTCTTAGAAAGCTTGATATCCATACCTTTATTCAATTTCCGATTCTTCTCCAATCTCTTCTTCACTGTAGCTGGGACCTGTAGAGTGTCGTTTCCATGAAGAGAGTCATTCGTTAGCCTTATGACGACTGTTTCTCTTTTACTATAAGCATCACCAATATTCTTCTTCTCATTTTCTGATAGTTTAACATTTATTGCAAAAAGCTGAGTCATTTCTTGTATATAATATATGTTATATAATTTTTGATTATAAAACATATGTGAAATGAGGAATATCTTATTAGTGCACTACTTGCGCTCAGTTTATACCTGAATATCAACTGCTTTGGGTCTCTAGTTACTTTATCTGTTTGATACTCCAAATCAAAATATATGAGAGAATAAACAGAGTTGTAATTAGACATGTTGATTTGGGTACCGCTATTGTAATTATTCTTTCTCATTCCATGTGACATCACATCGTTGACGATCCTTACCTTTGATTCTGAATCGTATTCCGTTTCTGGACAGAATACTCCATTTCCATATTCCAATCTACATGACGTGAGACTGCTATTATTATCAGTCGCATTCAGTTTAAAAGTATCGAAGTGGTAAGGATTTGTATCTTCATCGTTTGTTTTATTTCGTTGGAGGTAAACAAAGACGGAAACAACATTGTCAATACTTGGTGATATCTGGAAGAATCCACTGCTCCGTGTTGGATTAGAAGCTGTATGCAATTCTCTTTTATACGTCCAAGAACCCTTTGACAAAAAGGATTCGATAAACTTATTGTGTAAAGTGTCCTTTGGTAATACTCTCGGAACCCATAGTAAGAATTTATTGACAACCACTCGACCAGCAGCTGCTGCAGCTACCTTATATATTAATTCTGTGTCATTCTGCAACTGTATATCGAACTGAAGATGCATTGGGACCAACATTTTATTATGTAACTCTTCAAAGAAACCATATCGATTAAGAGGTATAATTACATTGACATCTTTAGCGGCATCACCAACAGCATCACCAGCCTCACCCACTCTTTTCGTCAACTCCCTTCTAGCCTCAAATCCTGTATTTCCAGCAGCAGTCATGTCAGCCATATTTGCTACATCCAGATACCAAAAACTATCTTTAGCCACCGAGCGACTGAAATCATCACTGTATTCCAAGAGGTTCTTGATAAAAGTTACTTTATGAAGATTATCAGTTTCATATACAATCTTACCAGCACTCTTTATTGTCAAATGGTTAATTAATGAATGAGCTCCATTAATAACTGTTGATCGGGTTGCATTTGGAATACTTGTATCATCAGCCAATGCCTGTAACTGAAACTGCACCTCAAAATAAGCATTGTACCAATCATAGAACGCAGACCTGTCATTGATTGTGAACTTATACCC
>JAEMPF020004265.1:0-14297 GCA_022496165.2 Catalaphyllia jardinei
ATGTATTCAAGCAATTCCATGTCAAAAAAAAGCTGAAAGAACTCAGCGGCTGATGCATCCTCTGGCAGTTCTGTTTTTGGGCCTGTCGCTTGAACACATGCTGGTGGGGGATTTATTTCTCCAACAGGTTCTCTCCACTGAAATGTATGATTTCGAAAGCCCTCAAAGTCTTCATCGTTACTGTCTTCCGCAAACAAATCTGAAGAATAGTCAGTGTCATTTCCATCGCTCTCTGATGAATTCAAATGTTCACGAACACTTGAAGATTCAGTTCTTTCTCTCCCCCTTCTGCTTCTTTTTCTTCGAGGTTCCTCAACTTCGTCTTCGCTCGAAGAATACAAGGGATTTGTTGACGATCCTAACTCGCCTGCCTGCTCAATTTCTTCTTCCAATTCTAGGTCGGAGTTTTCCCCGTCAAATGGTATTCCATGCGAAATAACTCCATATCTTTCAGGCGCTCTTCTCTCCCTTTGGTTTCGTGTTGCCATTTTTAAAGTTAAACGACTTTCCAGCGAAAAAAAAAATCCAAAAAACTGCCGCTTTTTACCTATTTCCACGTGCTTCGAATCAAATGAAAGCTCTTCTTGTCAAGAACGCGATGCGCGAGTTTACATTTGGGGGGGAAAGACCGCTGAGTAGAAAAACAGCCAGAACTGGCATTACGTCATTTGCCCCGATTAGATTGGTGCTTAGAAAGAAAAGGGTTAAATAACTGTCAACAACCTGCTTCAGATTAATTTAAAATTTTAATCAGTTTTTTACACCAAAAGAATTAAATAACCGTGAAATTATCGATGGGAACTTAACATTCAACTTGGAGCTACTTTCTTGACCGAAAACTGAATTTACCGCTAAACAGTTTTAAAACAAAAGCCAATGCATTTTGCAACGGGCGACTGATGTCGTTGTTGTCAAGTTGTTTACAAAATTTACACTGCAAGAGAATCGAATGACCGCCAAACTTTTGATTGGATGGATTCAATCAAGTTCAAAGCTAGTCTCTGCCAAACACTGGACGTATCAATCTCTAAATGAATACATCAATGCCTCTGTTATGATTTTGCCGATCAACAAATATAAGCTGCTTAATTAATCAAGCTTATTTGGTGTACAGACGTTGTCAAATTCTTCCGACGTAGATTTTTTTCGCTGCTAGAGAAGGGAATAACCGTCAAACTGTCCATGGGAATAATGAAATCAAATCCAAAACTACCTTTGAGGGCGAACATACGACGTGTTTGACTCTAAACGAATGAGTAAATACATATGTTGTGATTTCGCTGAATAAAAAAAAAATTAAGTTCACCGCGCGGTCCATTTACTGTTGTGGTTTCAGTTCCAAGTTCTTTGCCAAATTTTTCACCGCCACAAATTCCAAAGACCATCCAACTATCGATGGGAAAAATTCAGCCAAATGTGGAGCTAACAATCTACAACAACTTTGGTTTCCGATAGCACATGAGTATATGTGACCTTCTCTGGGAAAACGGACACTAACACTTTTCCGTTTATACGACGAAACCGTTTAGAATCCGTTTATATCCGTTTAAACGGCTCATGCAAGCGTTTAAACGGTTTGTTTATCCGTGTAAAAAAATTTGCATCCGTTTAGTGTTTTAGCGAAAACGTTTAAATGGTTTGCTTATCCGTTTAAAAAAATTTGCATCCGTTTAACGCTTTAGCGAAAACGTTTAAACGGTTTGCTCATCCGTTTAACGCTTTAGGGGAAACATTTAAATGGTTTGCTTATCCGTTTAAAAGGAAACCAGCAGCGTGTTGAAAGTTAACCTTTCGAGCAGAAGTGTCAAGCCAACCGGTCAGTACAAAATGCACACTGCAGACTGCAGACCGGGGACAAAATGCAGACTGCGGACTACATCTTTTTACGTCAGAAACGTGTCAACATTCGATTTTATAACTTACCTAGGTACTGGTAGTTTCCATTGGAAAGTGAAGTCTGCGAGTGAAGTTTATGTGAAAAATGTTTTAATGTCATTTAGGAAGTATTGTAGAGGGATAAGTCAACAGAGTATTTTGCCAAAGGCTAACCAGCTTAAAAACTTTTCTGTTTTAAAAAATGTACTGAGGTCGACACAATAAACTGTTCACCCATGCGAAAACCTTTCATCAAATATTCACGGCCGTAATTGACCACGACCGCATCACATCACAATTAATTTATGACAAGGTATTTTGTACCACGCTGTTTTGATGTTCCCTGAAACGCCTCTCCCTTAAACTGATGAAACTGCTTGTTGGATGTTTGAATGTTTCTTGATAACTTACGTTCGAACGACTTGCGTTTGCGGCATTATGAAAGCTCATCCGCAGTCACGCTGTTTCTCCGCGCTGATTGGATGATGGTAAAGAATGCATCCAATCAGCGTCGAGCAAACAGCGAAATCAGGAAATCCCGGCCGCGGATGCTGGTCGCTTCGAAAGCCATATTTCTGGAAAACTATTTGGCGGTTATTAGCACTTGCATTTTAAATGGATCTTCGATTGAATGTCACGAGAAGAAGCATCAACCTTTCAGTTTATCTGGTGTTAGATTTGGAAGCCGGGCTATTCAAATTTCTGAGTGAAAATCTGCTTGGCGCTGGGAGGTCGAAAATGAACTTTCCACCCTTGACTCCTTCTTAACGTACAGTGAGAGTCAACCCAAAACCCATCAAATCCCTTAAATTCACCATTTTGTGAATCTCGCAGGTAAATAATAAATAAACTGTTGACATTTACATAAAAAATGTCCGAAATTTTCGCCGCTAAACTAGGGAGAAGTTTCACATGCGTTATATCTTTTGATCTTTCCACGTGCAACTAGAAATAAATCAGTACCGAACTATGCGGTAAAATAACATTTCTGAAAAAAAGTGAGACTGTTGTAGTGTTATGTATGGGAGATGACATTGTAATGTTATTGCAGGATAATATGTAACTTATGAAATCGAATGTTATCTCGTTTCCGACGCAAAAAAGCAGTTTTTCTTGTCAGTCTGCATTTTAAACTCAGTCAACGACGCTACGTATAAATTTGCTTCCAGATCTAGAGGTTACTTGAAGTGTTTCTTCTGCACTAGCCAGTCAGGTTGAAATATTCGCAGCGAAATTGTTCTTTGTAAATTGCGCTAAAGAAAAGGAAAGAGAATCAACTTAATTAATGTCGGACGAAAGCGGCAATAGTTTACGCAGAAATAAAATGCACAACGCGTCGGTAGTACTTTTTCGTTCATGGAATGTATATCCCAGATATTAATTTTTATGCTCCAAGTTTACGCTCAAAGATATCTGTTAACATTGCATTAAAAGACTGCTAGTTTAGAAGTTTTTTTCCTGAAAGGATCTCGCCGACTCAACAGTTCAACACTTTCAGCTATCCGTTTGTGGACTTTGGTCAACCGTTTAACGTTTCAAGCTAACCGTTTTTTGGGGGGTTGTCACCGTTTAACGCTTTAAGTTATCCGTTTTTGGACTTTCGTCAACCATTTAAATTTTTTGCAATCCGTTTAAACGGTTAAGGCAACCGTTTAAACGCTTGAGTTAGCCGTTTAGTATCCGTTTACAAACGTTTTTCTTGACCGTTTAACGGAAAAGCGTTAGTGTCCGTTTTCCCAAAGAAGGTCACATATGTTTTCTTTGGCGTTTGCAAAATATTATTGCCGGATATAGCCGGTTTTGGTGACAACACATCCCGCACTCCCGTAGTCTCAGTATGGACAAAAGTCTTACTAAGCCGCCCCTCCCTTCATTGGATAAATTGTCATCTCCCAGATTCTGGGAGGCACGTGACCAGCCATAACCAGGGTACTTTCTCGAGGTAGAGAGAGGACCCTGGGAACGAGGTTGCAAGCGGCCAAGATTGCGAAAACTATGACGTCAAACGGGTAACTTTTCACTGTTACCCACGAAATGTTGACCGCTGTTGCACATGATCAGAGGTGGCCCGATGTTGTCGCTGGAATCTCAGTGCATTTTTCAAAATTTGCTTTGGTTTTGTTTTGCTATATAACAAATCACTTAATGACTGATCCCTTGGGGGACAGCGAATTTTGTTTCCCTGGAATCTCACCCTCTTCGTCTCGGGAAATGTATTTTTTCTGCCAAAATGGTATATAAAAGGGTAAGGCGTCAACCACGTGGCGAAGTCCCGGGAGCAAAGTGGAGCAGATGTTTCTGAGCTGAGTTAGCGACTTGAGGCTCTGTCACTCCTTTGGCTAGCCTGAGATCATGCCTCCTTCCCCGTATTCAGAAAAAAAATATGCCTGATCGCAGGTTATCATTTGGCCTGATTTGGATGTCAGCAGAGGTGAAATCCAGCGCCGAAGATATCGTTCTGGACGAGGAAATTCCAAAGCCAACGCACGGTCTAGCTGCCTCGAAAATGAGATTCTCGGAACTCTTTGAAAAACGAGGTATGAAACAATAGCAACTTTAGCTACAATGTAGAATACCCAGTCATATGCAACATTCATAGAATTCAGACAGATTTGACTGATTCCAGCTTGCCAATTTACTTTACTCTTGTACTTGATTATCATGTGTTGTTTAATTTAACTTTATTATCGTCTTTAACTTGTAACTACATGATAAATGTATCGTGGAGTCCTCTGTTCTTTAGCCATGGGGTACTCCTCCAAATCCTGATCCAATTTCATACCAAAGCATGCCATTTTCCACACTCGTTTTCAGGCCTGGCCTCAAAAATCCATACCCGTTTTTCAGACCTGGTCTCTGAGATCCATACCCGTTCTCAGACCTGGCTTCTGAAACTTCCTACTTCAGACCACATGGTCAAAAACTATACCCGTTTGCAGACCAAAATGGTTCAAAAGCCATACCCTTTAGGATGGCATATACCTATATGGCTTATATTGTGGAGTACCCCAGCCCTGGAGTCCCCCCATCCCATCGGGAGCTTACCCCAAGCTAAGGCAAATGTTTTTTGACATTGCACCTGCTTTGGTAGATGACACGTAATAAAATTAATACATCTACAGTATAAACAAAATGAGCAAGCTTTAATGGCTAATGATCATTCTAAATCATTTTAAATTTAGTTTAATTAGTTAGTGAAAACTGAGCGAAGGCCAGCCTCTTCTAGTTTTTTTAAGCTTGTGGTTTTTTCGCTTATGTATAACTGCTTCAAATAGGAAGTGCATCCCTCCTAAAGTAACAATCATTTGTAAA
This sequence comes from Catalaphyllia jardinei, assembly GCA_022496165.2. NCBI lineage: Eukaryota > Metazoa > Cnidaria > Anthozoa > Scleractinia > Caryophylliidae > Catalaphyllia > Catalaphyllia jardinei. The sequence goes on from JAEMPF020004265.1 coordinate 5,188, forward strand.
AATTTATCATAACCCAATTGAAAGTAAGAACAAAGTTACGATGTTCACCCAGACCAAGATGATGCAGTAATTAATTAGGACCTGTTTGACAGAGGCCACAAAATTCAATATTTACAGGTATTAATATCTTTTCTTTTTAGGGTCCATTGAGCATATATGCTGCAGTCAGCTCTTCATTTTTAACATGTTAAGGTCTCAGAAATTCATTAATTAGAAAACTAAGAGAACAATATGCTGTATGTTAAAAAGTATTAACAGAATTATGTGCTTTTTATATATTACTTGATGAAAAAAAACTTTGTTGGTATTAACCAAGACACTATGTGACCAGGGCTGAGGTATTTGCACTGTGTGTTTTGCCATTTTACTGGTTCATGGCTCAATGCCCATAGATTATACAATGAGATGTATATTCCATTGACATACTGCTAGCTGTGCTCCATGATTATAGTTGCTAAAATATTAAGTTCAACTGCCCTCTAAATTTCTGCAGTCCAACAAATTAATCATTTAATACTATTTTAAATAAGTTTTGTATAACTCTTTTAATACATTAATTGCATTGTCCATCATTTAAGGGACAAACATATGATACCCAAAATAAAGTGACTGCAGTGGGATTTTTATTGCTGATGGTGAAGGTGCAGTTTAGGACATTTGGGGAGGGAGGGACTGTGAGTTACATGTAATTATTTTCAATTGTTATTTTTTTTTTTAGCCCTCACTTTTAAATTATGTGGGAGGAGTTTAAACACAAAGCTATTATTTAAGTGTATCAGCATGTCAGTCACATATCCCAATGAGACGATTCTGTTGGCTGTGAACCGAAGTCAACTTGAGCTGGTTTGGGTGTGGCCTGATCCAAACTTGTCTAGTTTTCTAAACTACGAATATAATAAAATCCACAAGGATTCTATGTTTTGCTGTTAGGGTGCATTAACTGTTTCATGACCTTTATTCAGACATCTTTGTTTAAAATTGAAGCTTATAACAAAATGCTAGACCCAGGCCTTCTATAGTCTAGCTCCTTGTTTAAGTTAAGAACTGTTTTTGTATAATTAGCTTCAGTTATATCAACAATTTCTCACACCTTTTCTAGTCTAATTAGTCCTAAATATATACTTCCATTTTAAACTGTTTATATTTTTATGGATAAAGGTTATAGCTTGCTACTCAAACCACTCCTTCACTCCCTCATACACTACTACAGTAACTGAAATTTAGTTTTTATACAGTGTATGTCAAATAAATCATTGTGTCATGATCATGAGTTACAATCAAATATTTTAAATTACAGTTCATTAAGTAATGTTTACACAATGAGCAGGAGTGCTGTATCGAAGTTTTAAAACACAAGGCACAGAACTTGATACAACATGAATTGTGAATTTTGTGAGCTTGTACTTAAAAACTTAATACTGTATACCGGTATCTATCCTAAACTAATTGCAAACAATTATTAAGTTTTAATCTGACCTAGACAGGGAACAGTGATTTTATTAGATAATCTGCTGTAGTGTATAAAAACAACCTAGCTTCCCAGACTTGTTGACTTATGAGTTGATCACAGTCTCATTTTTCACACAAAACAGGAACACTCATACCAACTGTGTTATACGTCTGCACATACCATAATTTTACTTGAAAAAGGACCAGCCCCACATAAGCACTGCACTTAAAGGGAGAGTATCACAGACTCCACATACACAGTTGATCAGCCAAAAATCTTGATGTTGCAAATATGAAAAGAGTTATGTATGATTGAATTTGTTTACATGAGTCACTTGTGCTGCACCTATTGCTTGTGTACTTGAATCAGTTGAGACAAACGTTCTTTTGACAATATCTTTTTGCTTCTGCAACTAGTTATCTACCAATGAATCTGTTTTCTTGAAGCTATTAATTTCTAGAATTGAAGTAGTGTATCAAACTAATAAATCCTCTATCATAACAGAAAACCCACATTCGGGACAAATGTTAGCTCTGGTAGTTATTTGACTTAAGTGTAGCTTGATGTGTAATACAGTGGATTTATTATCCTGATTTTTCGAACCTACAGGGGAAAAAATTGGTTTGAGAAATGGGGGAATTTGCTCACCTAAGATTTGGTCTCCAGGATAAATGTAATATTTTTGCCCATTTAATTTGTCAAAGGGCTTACAAAATCAAGGAAAAAAATCATTGGCAACACAGTAATTTTTGTTTGGTGGTACAAAACACCTATATATATGACAAAAATATGTGTGCATTTGCAAAAATACAAATATTCTAAAGTATGATCATGGTAATCAAACTCAATGCACTAGTCATTTGACTTAAGTGTAGGCCCCCCCCACCCCATTCGGGCTTGAGCGGGGCATTCACTTTCTATCCAAGCGAATGCGAGTGAAATCTCCGGTCCCCAGGACAGTAAGTGGTGCTTTCCCCCGCCCCTACTGTTCCACACGCACATGGTACTCTCTTTGAAAAACAACTTATGAACATAACACACGGGTTAAAAGACACTGTTGGCAGCCATGAAGTAAAAACATTGATTTTTGAGCGGCCAGTAAATAAGTTGCAAAGGCTCCTCAATGCAGAATGAATGTCAAAATATCTTTACTGTAGAAGTAGTTTCATTGATACTTCTGGATAAATTGGCAATGAAACACAACAGACAACTTAAATACAGCAGTGCTAATTGCCCAATAATAGCAGAATACTCATTATAAAAGAATAATAATTGCCCAATAACAGCAGAATACTCATTATAAAAGAATTGATTCAACTGATGAAAGGGCGCAGAACCCTAGCTAACACAGTTCATGTGCGCTTATCGTCGATCAAAGTCATCATGAAATCACAAGTGAAAAACAGTCCTGTTCAGATGTACATTCCACAATAACGAATTAAAAAAATATTTGCGAGACAGTGATACCAAATACTGACAATATTTATAGTAATGGTTTAATACGATTTGCAAAACGTGAACAATTAAATCATTTCAAAACAAAATGAGTACTGGTGCAGTGACTGCCCCGCTGATTTCCCCAGTAGGGAATGTGAAGACTGTGACTTCCAGCAAATTCCCTGCCTACCGGGGAACCAACATGAAATGTATCTGAGGTGAAAGCCCCCCCCCAATCCCCCGCTTAGGCCCAAATGGGGGGGGTGCAGGGGTTTCAAATGACTGGTGCATAACAAGAATAAGGGATGTAATATTAAAGCATTCTTGAGCTTTCATATGCAAGTGTTTTAAAAGCAACAGAAGTAGATGTCAACTGTCAAGTAATGGGCTTATATAACATGTATTTGCCTGCACTCAGTTTCCACTAACTCTAAATGAATATAAAAATAATTTAGAAGCCATTAAAGCTTGCGTCAGCTATGTATTTGATCATTTCTGCCGGTTTATTCTTCTGAAAATAGTATATAAACATTTTGAGCAAAACGAAGGTTTAGTTTTCCTATCAATACAAGCAAGTATTTATAAGGTAAGATTAGACCACAAGAATAAACTACAAGAGTAAAATTCTGAATCTTGTGTGACTTCTGACCTTTGATTAAGCATTGAAAAACAACATTTTTGTCATAAGTGTACGTGAAATGAACATTATTGCTTTTGGAATGAAGCAAAATAAATCTGAAAACACCGGTAAATAATAATCAGAGACAAGCTTTTACTTAGGACTGCTGCTAGACCAAAACCGACAGTGTATTATTTAATTTCTTGCAAAGCAAAACAATCACGGACTGTCACTTTCACAGGATTTCGGTTGTTTCGCCATGAGAGTGAATAGTTAATCGCCCAAGTCTTAAAGAACGAGAAATAGGCGGTGTTCTCACTCTGTAGTGTATTACAGGGTATTTATTTTTCTTGCTTGGACTGGTTCACTTCGAGAGGTTAGCGAACTGGCTGGCGAAATGACCGTTAACCCCTTCACAAGATCACAACACACTGCAATGGAAACCAATGTAGAAAACTGCAATTTATTTAAATTCAAGACTTACAGTCATTGTCAAAAGTGATGCTGTCCGTTTTCGTGTTGCCTCAAAATCGGGTTCACTGGAGTTGCTTCATTCCTTTCTCAGTGTATTGCAGCCGTGATCGGAGAGATATTTAAATGCGAAGAAGTCATCAATGACAGCGAATCTCATCTCAGAAACCGTTTCCAGAGATAAAACGCCAGTTCGGTGAAATGTTTTGCTAACCAGAACAATCCAGCACAGAAGAACATCGTTACGACGTGACTCTTGACATTCAGATGCTGGAAGAGTTTCCATGGTTACTTGCATGTGAGCTGCACAAAATTTGCGTTTTAATGCCAGATTTTGGCTAAGAATGACAAAATATTTATATAAAGCGCAGGTCTCGGACTTACGGTCATTGCCGTCGAATATGGCTCCTTTTGGAAAGAGACAATTACTGGTATTTGATTCTGGAACTTTGTTGCTCTGCCTAACCCCCTCCCCTGCCAGAGAATCGAGGTTTACTGGAACCCAGTCCATTTCCGCGTGTTCAGCCGCAGTGACCTAATGGGTAATTTTGTGGCGACACATAAACCGTTAAAACTATTTGAGAAAAGAGATATGTTTTTAATGTTTGTAACTGATTCCCAAGAGCTGTGCTATCAACGCGTTCTATGAATATGATACATGTACAGGGAAGCTTTATTGACTCCCCTTTAGCCCCCCTCCGAGTCTCCGACCCCCTCCTAAGCTCACTACATTATAACACGTACGCCCTCCAATTTTTGTCTTTTTTGTCTTTTTCATAAGCTCCCCGTCTCTATAAATCCCACCTCCGCATTGATGGTAGATCATATCATTACAGTCATTTGAACAAAAGAATGAGCCAATTTTAGGCGTTAACAATCATTATGCTTACCCTTGCGCGCCGTATTCCAAAAGCCAAAGAAACTTTTATGGCACTTAAGCTTAAATTACGAATTCATGTGAGGTGACAAGAACAGTAGAACACTCTATAAGGAGCCGCTGGCCCTTATAATTTTCCCTTAATAATTTTTCTTACAATTGCAAACTTTATGAGCACTTTAAAAAGGGAATAATGATGTACATAAACAAAAGCGTGTACTTACCAAAGATGGAGTCTTCAGTATACGGCTGAGAGAAGTCTGAGAACAACTTAAATAACTCTTACTCTACTGGCGTTTTCCGGACAGATAATAATCAAATTATGCCGATTTTTTAATTTAAGACGATTTAAGGCATTTTGAGTTACATGCAAGGAAGCACCACCTAAGCGTTAACTCAGACGTTAAAAAATGATATTGTATTACGTATAACAATAATTATCAAGCACTTTGCGCAACTTCGGCAAACGGCGCTCTGCAGACATAAGAAGCTCTTTCATCGGTAATGCAAGAATCGTTGCTGACGCCGCAAATCTTAACAAAGTAATCTTGGACTCCACCCAACTATTGCCAATACGTTTTTGCACCAAGATTTAAAATATCAAGCTAGAAGCTCACTTAGTCCACAAATTATGAATATGTTATAGATGGTCACTAATTGTGACCCTCCACGGAAAAACAGGGATAAAGGTGATAGCACGCTCACAACACGCTTACACAGCACGCTTAGTGTGTCCTAAGACACGCTTTATGCGTATATTTAATTCGTAGAACAATGAAGGACACACAACGCTTTGTTTGGAAGATGTTAACACGCTTAACCTTTTGTTTTGATTACCGTGCTAACTGTAACACGCTTTAAATGGTGTGCGAGTTAGCAGGCTAGAACACACTAGAACACGCTAGAGCAAATTAAAAAGAAACGTGGCAGAAAATTTGCGATCTCTCTCGCCGAAAACGTTGCAATTTTATTGACAACACTCTAAAGTGGCGACAATTAATCTCATAGCGTTTTTAAAAGCGGCAAAGAACGGGAGAAAAACTAGTCGGCGACCGCGTTGGATGACAAAGAGACAGCATCTGAATAACATCAAACACAGGCATAACATTTTAAAAACTGATCACCTTCCTTGTTGGAATCGTGGTATTCTTGAAATAAAAGTATTTCTTATGACCTTCGAGTTTCTTTTGCTCCGGTGTCAAGATGATAATCCACGGTTGACCGCGGTTGTCACATTCTTTGCACACGCGAATTCTGAAATAAAAACCTATTATGGGATGTAAGCAAAGATATTATGGGATGTAATGATTTTTTTGTAGCTATGACTACGGATAAACATAACAAATACGTCTGTGAGTCTTACAGTTTATGATCTTATGCTTTATCGTGACTAAACATGGATTGCTCTAGAGCGGAAGTTTTGTATTTACGTGTTGTGACGGAAGATGTTGATAGTTTTGATAAAGTTGCCGAGTTATACTTTGAAGCGCGAGATAATGCCAATGATGAAGAGGCCTACGACTCACCTTGGGACGAGGACGACAGTTCAGAGAGCGGCGAAGAATCTAACGAGGAAGAGGATTCGTTGTGTATTACAAGCCTGGAATCGGACTTATCGGAGAAAGCAAAAGTAACTGCATTCGTCTCAACTACGTGCAACTGCAAATTCGGCGAGGGTGAAAAACCATGCAGTGCAAGCCTTTCACTGGATGAATTTGTTGAGAGCAGAAACAATTGTCATGAACTGACTTCCACTGAACTTGACCTGGTCATTCTGGGTGCTATCCAAAGTTCGCTGAACTGCAGCGAAGTTAGCATTTCCAGTCGGTCACACAAACATCGCCAACAAACACGTATGGCTTTTTATTATCACGGCAAACAAATTTGCAAGAAGACATTCTTATTTTTGCACTGCCTAAACAAAAACCGATTCTGTAGCCTCGTTAGAAACTATAGGAAGAACGGATTATCTGTGCGGGTGAACGGAAACAAGAAACGACTTCCAAGTAGTGCGTTTTCTTCAGAAACCATCGAACATGTGGTCAAATTTATCCTGAACACTGCTGAAGAGCAAGCACTTCTACTCCCAGGACGCGTTCCCGGGTTCAAGAGAATTGATGTGCGTCTCCTGCCGTCTGTCCTTACAAAACATGGTCTTTGGAAAACTTATTGCGAGATAAGTAATAGTCAAGGCAAAAACCATGTTGGTTACTCTAAGTTTTGCGACCTCTGGAGTCCAACTTTGTCCGTTTGTAGTTATTATGCGGCCTGCAACTGATCTGTGTTGGACATGTCAGAAAAACAACAGTTTAATTCAAAAGACTGCTAATCTGCCGGAAGCTGAAAAAGTCAAGGCCGTTAGGATTCAGGAGCAACATCTTCAACTTGCCGCGGGCGAAAGAGACTTTAAAAAGAACTGTTGTCGGGAGACAAAGGAAAGTGTTGCCCAGCATCTTGAAGGAGTTGATTTCAGCCTAAGATGCGAACCATGTTCTTACGATGGCGTTGTTCATTACTCATATGACTATGCACAGCAGCTGCATTATCCGTGAGATCCGCGTCAGCCAGGACCAATTTATTTTAAAACTCCCCGGAAATGTGCAATCTTTGGAGTGTGCTGTGAAGCTATTCCAAGGCAGGTCAACTTCCTTATTGACGAGAGTGTGCTAACTGGAAAGGGTGCAAACAGCACGATTTCTTATGTTCATTACTTTTTCGATCGCCATGGGCTTGGCGAGACGGAAGTGCAACTTCATGCTGATAACTGTGGTGCCCAAAATAAGAACTCGGCTTTTTTATGGTACTACTTGTGGCGTGTAATGAATGGCCTCCACAAGGTGATTAACTACAACTTTCTAATACCCGGCCATACCAAATTTTCACCAGACTGGTGTTTTGGTTTGCTTAAACAAAAGACACGTCGGACTTTCATATCCTCCTTATTTGACATTGCCAGATCAGTGGAGGAATCTGCGACAGTTAATGCCACTGAACTTGTTGGACTTCACAACGGGACAGTTTTAGTCCCAACTTATGACTGGGTGACTTATCTTGGAAATTACTTTAAAAAAATGCCCAAAATTAAATCATACTATAATTTCCGTTTTCATGAAGATTACCCGGGTACTGTATTTTGTAAAGAGTACTGGTACTCTGAAGAGAAGGCAGTCAACCTACTGCGCAATGGAATAGCGCCCGACACTGGAGAGCTGCTGCCAACAATTCCTCCTAGCGGAATTAGTCGGGAACAGGCTGAATATTTGTACAAAGAAATACGAGAATTTTGCCGGGATGGAACAGGTGATTTTGTTGCCCCTCCCGTCCCACTGTAAACTAGGAACTCCCGACTTAAATTCAGTTATAAAATGTATCTATAGCTTTGTGTAACATATCATTAAACGTTCCAGAGGAATATGTTATTTCATGTATTTTATATATGGTTCATTTTACATCGGTTGTGATGGTTCTGAATTTGACGCTGGTTTCGTCATCATTGTTACGTTTACGGCATGATAAAAACGATGCACAGATTGCAAAATGCCTGTCCCAGAGTCCCAGATTGCTAATTTATGTGTGTATCCGGCTACAAATGAGAAATTAGAAAAATGTTTTTTTGTTTTTGCGACTTTATGGATTTTGTGCCAAAGGGCCGGGTTGCATTACAGACCAATTTTCAATTTGACTGGTTTTAAAACGCGTGGAAAAATCAAATTTCAAAGCCTGAAAAAATTGATAAATCAAATTTACGGTCGCATTTCAGTGAGGTAAAATGCAAACATCAATCACACAGGCGAAATTTTAGCTGCAAGAATTGTCTTCAGTCATGAAACTTGCCATGCGGCCGAACGGGCAATTTGCATTACGACTGCCATTGCTTTGAGCAGATAACTGTGGTTGTTCGAACAGATGAATTCAATGTTTATCCTGTTTTACTAAATAATTGCGATGGCTTCTTTCAACTCAAATTTTTTAAAGCTGATAGATATTTGAGTTTTCCAATAAAGGAACACAGCAATAGATCAAAATCAGGGGAGGACAAGACGAAAAAGTTTTTAAAACCGAACAAAAAATAAACCGTATATTGTTTATGATAAAGCTATAAAAAGGAAAAGCTTACTAAATGGCTCCGCTAATTGAGCGCAAGCCGTGAGTGAAAAAAATGAGTCGTCAACTAAACGGTTTGTTTAAAATAGAGTTGTTCCCTCAATTAGTACTATTGTTATGATCGGCAAACTTACCACTCCTTTTTCTCACCT
>JAEMPF020004826.1:0-18506 GCA_022496165.2 Catalaphyllia jardinei
TGTAGATTTTGCGTCTGAATAATTACGGATTTAAGATCAGTTCGTCATGCATGAAAGTCAACATTTGGCTCATCTCGAACACCGAATAATTATGGAAATGAGATCACATTAGTCACGCATGAGAGTCGACATTTGGTCCTATATCCTCTTATGTTACAACAAACGAATCTCAGGCTCTGAGGAATTAAACCCGGTTATCATTGATTTTGGAAAGAGCGTTAAGGCATCATCAGTTCAGGCATGCAGAAAAGGCAAGGGCATTGAATGCAGCACAAAACGGTATTTGGCCCCAGAGGTTAGAAGTGAACGGCGATACAGTGCTGCCAGTGACATTTATTCACTGGGACGATTGCTCAAGACAATATCCTGTGTAGTAGGGTTCTATCAGAGCGTCCGAGAACTGGTAAAAGATTCAACTAAAGAGAGGCCGTCAGAAAGACCAAGCCAGGACATTTTTGCACGGAAAATTTCGGAAATTAGTTCTTAGATATGGCAGTTTACATTTTTTTGCAAGTAGTTAAGACCCATTAGGAATTCCGCCTAGACAAAGAATGACGGTAATAGCCTCCATTTTACCCCGTTTAACCGGGGTTCTTGTGCGCATGACAAAGAAAACGTAATGGAAATTTGGGATTTAATGAGCAACTATAATGAGGGTAGCTCATAACTTGTCATTGTAAAGTATTATGATAAACCGTGGAGCTCTTTTGTGTTAGTATTCACTTGAGGCGTAAATGCCTTGCAAAGTTAATTAATTTTTACGGTCAATTAACTTTGCGAGCTGGCGGCGTTTTCAAATTTGCTGTTTACGCTCAGCAAACGGCAAGGGCTGCATGCAAACGGAAAAGGTTAAAATGAATTTCGATATTTTCCAACACTGGCCAGGAGATATTTCAGTTTATGAAAACAGGGGCGAAAAATGGATCGAAGCAAATGGCGCCTTTTCTTTCGTCGGACTTCTTTCTTACAAAAAGCGGGGCTTGAAAGCCATCCAGCAGTTGTGGGAAGAGAATGGATTTTCTAACCCTCTTTCTCCTTGCAAAAAGTATATTTCCCTGGAAGCAATCACCAGCTTGATATTCGGAGTTCATCCGCACAAGGTATGTTTAAATTAAAGTTTTAGTAATTTACGCTTTGTGTGCTTTGCCAGCAGGATTAGAATGACTGGATGGCAGGTATTCAACGATTATTTTTCCCATGTCTAAAATCTTTCCGTTTTTAGGTTCAGTATGACTGCGATCGCAACCTACATCTTGAAATTTTCAGAATATTTCGTCACGCAATGTTATCGGGCTTGCTTCAAATGAATGCCAACCTTTCCGAAACTAGTAAAAAAATGGTTTACAAGGTTGAAAAAGGCACCCAGTACGAAGAGGAGAAAAAAGATGTCGGCAGAAAACACCAGTCAACAGATGAACTCCTATCAAAACAAGACTACGACTGCACTTCCCGTACTGTCCTTAATCGCGTTAAAGAACAGGCAAAGGCAATCACCTTGTTGTCCAAAGAAATTCACCTGAGCGGGAAGAGCGCGTTCTTACACTGTTTGGCAATGTCTTTTTCAGCGAAGAACTCGACTAAAAATGTTACTCCTTGGGATGGATCGTTATGCAGCGATGATCTCGTCGACACTGCAAAGCGCGCGAAGGCAGCGTCAACATCAAAGTATCTGTCACGGTTGAGGACAAAATTGTCAGAGACTGTGCACCAAAGGCCCTTAAACTGTCTGACTGGGATGTACAAAAACTACAAGACGAAGGAAATGCGGTAAACATATTTGCAGAACTTCGAAGAAAGCTTCCAGGTAATTGAAATTAGATTTATTATCTATACTTTGGTATTTAGTTTACAATCCAGTTGTTCATAAAACGTAAGGCCCAGTTCAGACGCCGAACTTTTCATGAGCCGAACTAAATTGGAATTTAGACCGGCCCAAATTAACAAAAGTACGCCTGTTGATTCAGACGTCGAACTTAATTCGCCGAACTTAACTCAGTTTGAACCAAAACAAATCGAAATGTCAGCGTTTTTGAGGCCAAATGATACTAATATATGCATTAGGTTCGGGCCATGAAAAGTTGGGCGTCTGAATCAAAGCCGTTCCCAAGGCGAAATTCCCGGCTGAGCCTGGCACCCTGATTACTTAATGGCTCCATAAACATAAAGGAAGTCTGCTATTTCCCACTCATTAGTCCAGGCAACAGTTTCCGGCTGTCCGGTTAATTTACTTTGGCAAGACCTGATTTTCCTTGAAGCGTTTGTCAGTGATCTCGAATCCATATAATTGCTGTTTTTCGTTATACCCTTTACATTCCAAGTGAGCGAAATTCGACATTACAGCACTACATGTACTCAACTGAGAAAAATGTCATTGCATGACTATGCATTACGTTTTGTAGGATTTTTTCCACCCAACAGCGAGGTTACTGCTCTGAAGTGCAAGTTGCACGAACAGTTTGAAGCAGTTCTTCTTCCTCAAAGAGTTTCGTATGGATGGCGAATTGATCCTGGTCGCTTAAGAGAGTGCCTTATGTTTCTGTATTTCTGGCTGCCTGAACAAGAGTGGTGGAGGATTTACGGAGATGCTCACCAACTTGCTAAAAGGAAGAATTGTGTGATAGCCATGGGGAATCTGAATAACTGTCAGCGATTGTGGGATGTCAATTTCCAAAGTCCAGCTGATTTGTGGAGCGTGGCGATTTTCCATGGTGGCGATCATCACTTCTTTTTGGAGAGTAACATTGGTAAGGGAGAATTTACCTATTTGTTTGTCTGTCTGTCTGTCCGTCGGTCCATTCACCGATTGGTTATCTAATTCTTTTTTATGTTTTACTGTGGAACGCATCTTTCAAGCAAACTGCCTCATTTCTTTGATTACAGTTAATTCTGTATATAGTTTTGGAATTACAATATTTGCTCGATTAAGTGCCAACCTCGAATAAGGCCGCATCTGAGAGCAAAAATACTTCTAATAAGCGCCGCATCTAAGCGGCAAAAAATTAAATTAACGCCGTGCGGCGCATTAAAGAATAAACACAAACCAAGTTTAAGAGGCCGCTAATTACCCTTAACGTCTGTCCAAACGGGAAATGTTTGACGACCAAACATCATCAAACATTGTTTGGTGACCAAACATTTTAGAAAACAGAACCATGTAATATCAGATGTGCAGCAAACAGTTTTTGATAAGGATAAATTATGAACTGACAAATCTCCATGCATATAAATCTAAAATTATTTGACACATTAACTTTCTCAGGAGATGGTCATGGAGGACCTGGCTGGCTGGAAAGCTTTGTATCGGAAACTCAGAAAGATGGCCATTTGTTTTTCCATTCAGGTATTGCCTTCAATTAGCTGTATACTGATCAGGCCCGGTCAGGGGACTGGGAGAGGGGGAGGTGGGTAGTGGGATATCAATATGCCTAGTTTTTTCCCCATAAGATAACAATATACCTTAAAAATGAAAAACATGCGATACTTAATACCTAAAATTATCTTGGAGCATTTAATTCATGGCTGTATACCGAATACCTAAAATTCAGGAAGAACCAGCTACATTATACCTGCATTGTAATATAAAAATACCATATACCTGAATTAAAATTGCCCTAGATACTGTATACCCAAAACCCCTGGCCGGGCCTGACTTAAAAAATCGAGAGTTTGTATTTGTTGTAAGGTGCTTAACCAGTTCTCTTAGCAATGTTTCTCCAACTCTACTCAGGATAGTTTATTTCTTGTTCATCAAGTTCTATTTTCTTTGTTGACTTATTTATATGACAAACTAACTGGGTGTATGATATTGAAATACTTGAATTTGAATTTTCTGTTTTCCCCCTATTTAAATTGTAGGAGACTCTGAGTACTTAGATGCCATATGGAGTGATTCTCTTGGTGCCACTACCAATGATAGGTTTAATCTGTGGATGAAAGAGAGTAAAGAAACTAAGGGAGATGTTGATCCTGTCTCTGGCTTCAGGTCAGGACTTCAGAAAACCTTTAACAGACCATTGTCAGAGTTAAAGCCTCTTGTCCCATCAATCTCTTTGGCAAGGACAATAATGTGCATAAATCATGGCCTATCTCGTATCACAGAGAAGCTTTTGACATTAACCGTGACAGGTGCTGGTAGGCTTGCTTCAGAGGTGTCCGCAGAGGAACGTCTTGCAGCCATTTCACATCTGACAAAGAATATTCAGTCGAGGGGCGTGAGAGGAGGCACTTTCCATTTCAGGTAATTTTTTTTTATTAGTGTACAGTTTAATCAAAACTCTATAACAGGCACAACCTTAACTGACTCACCCCTATGTTCTTCTGTTGGACTTGCTCAGCCAAGTTGTTAAATGAAATGTCCACAAAAAACATATTTTCTTGACATGCTGCTTCTTCCTAGGTTTAAACAGGATGGTTCTGTTGACGAAATAACTTTAAACACATCGCATGCTTTGGAAATAATCAGTCCCCCTGATTATGGTGGTGAGCATTACTCTCCTCTTCTTGAGAATGTTTCCAGCATCAGCATCTTTCCAGAGAAACTTCCACCTAGACTCCAGGAAAAAATGGGATGACCTGCAGACCAAATCACCTGGTTTGATTTGGAATCGGAAATTTATTATCAGCTGTTTTACATGTATCGGTATGTACTGTTCATCAAGTACACACTGTCTTTTTAAATGAAAACATGAAAACCCAGATGAATTTGGGAATATGACAAGCAAACACGCATATCAAAGCCCTGCGAAATCAGTGAAAAACAACTGCGCACTAAAATGTGATACGCGCTTCAAGCGAAGCTGTTTTTCGTTACACATTTAAGTGCGCACATTTAAGTGCGAGATGTTTCACCTGACTTGTTAGTTATAATTCAGCCCGCCCTCCAAGGCAAAACTGTATAACATCGCCTACCACATTCTCTGCTAATTTTCTCAAGCTCATGACCATGCATATTCCTGTTTCTCTCAGGATTGCTCGTATGGATCCAGACCCAGTCCTTAAAGAAGGCAGAGTGAAAGAATCCAGGAGCGAGGAGGACTATTCATTTGGCATTACTGATCACGATATCAGCACGTACATACACCACGCTGACCTCTTTCACAGCCTTTTTGTTTTTAGATTTGGTAAGGAAAACCTAACCCCGTACATGATGAAGTTCATTGATGTTGTACCAGAGTCCTTTAAGTCCCTGCCATTTAGAGGTGTCATGAGAGGTTCAACTGAAGGTAAATTTATTTGATACTGTTAAGTTGATTTCAATTAACCATTAACTTAAAAATTGCTTTTTTTTCAAAAGGAAAAATGCGCTCGCAGAGGTGTGCAATGACGCTATCGGAATAAATGTAGATTTAAATTTATAGTCATTATAGCCATTGTTCGCATTGGCGATTAGGTGAGCATGCAATTAGGAAATTTCAAATGCACATGTTGCAGTTAAAAATAAATTTCAGGTCAAAATGATTTCAAACTAGTTTCATTTTTTAATTTGCCTTTGTTCCAGATTTATTACCATAATCCTTAAATAATACAAATCAAACTCATAGCATGAACTGACTATTTTGACCTATAATTCTTTTAAATCCATAACATATACTTTGGCACATTTTTGAGCTCAAATGATAAACATTTCAAGGATTAAACAATTCAGCTTCTCCTTGCTGCTTTTAAAATAGAAAACACTCCTGTCAGGTTATGGGCCTTGACAAATAACTTACAATTCTTATCTATCTAAGGACCTGAACATCTTCATTATGTACACATGTGCGTGTACTACCAGCACACACAGCGAGGTGGAGGGAGAAGTCACACAGACCCCATCCTCGCCTTGTTAAAGTGGGAGTGGAGAAAGCTTTGCACGCGGATAAAAAATGGCCCAGAGGAAATCTACCGCAGATTTCTTGAATACGTCAGTGCGAAGGTATGTTACATGTACTCACATTATCACAAAAGCAAATTATTCTTCGTTCATTTATTTCGATTATCTCATTTTATTTTTGCCTGAGAAATCTCAAAAACGATTGCATTAGGCATAAGCGCCATTAAAAGCACAATAAATTTTGTCCAATAGAAGATAATCTTTTGTCTATAATTCTTTAATCCAGTCTCGTTTCTATTATTGTAGTGAAGTATGGGTCCTGTTCAGATTACAAAAGTTGCGGAATCGTGCTGCACTTATTACAACCACAGTAACACTGATGAACTTCTTCATGATTCAAATTGGAATAAAACTCAATTATCACGCGCTCTTACTTTACTTTACTTTGCTCGTTTGTTCCTCCGTCGTCGTTCATCCTTCTTCTCCTTGTCAGCTCTACTGCTCCCTTTAAATTCCGTGGTATTTTGGACAAATGTTTATGCTGTGTGCATCATCTCCAGTGGCCTTGCAGATTGGACAGATGCGATTTCTCAACACTGGGCACGTAGTTTTTCCACGAGGACCACTAATTAAGTGATGAATGCTTTTGCAAAATGAACATTGCGGGCAGCGATATGGCACAGGTGCAAAGCAAAGTTTATGTGCCCTCCTAAGTTTTGCTTTGACTCTGGGGCTGATTATCTCTGGCCGTACTACGCAGGCATTTTCGTGTCCTTCTCCCTTTTCTCTCTCTTTTACTTGCAATTGATTGTACTTAGGCTGTTTCTCGGGAACGCTTACAATTTCTTCTTCGTCTCCTTGCTTTTTATCTCTGAGCTTGCCACTCTGTACTAGTTCGGCAAAGCCGAAATGGTCACGCCACATTTCAAACGGCTTGAATTCGTTCTGTTCCATTTTGGCTGACTACAGTTACCTTCAATTCTTTGAGTTTTAATTTTTTCTTCAGCCAGATGCTGACAAGAAATTATATAGTTACACTCTTGTATCCAAGTAAATAAATTTCTTTCTTATTATATCACTTCCGATAAAAATGCCGATGATTATTAATGGTAATGTGGAAACTGTTTACCGTATTGAATCAAGCCTTAAATATTTTGGGTGGTGTATAAGCACTAAATTATTATTTTGTTGTTTATTTAAAGGTGGAAGAGAAGACTCAAACACCTCAAGCTGACGAAGACCAACCCGCAGTGACAGAAAGAGGGACAATGGCGCTTGAAAGGAAGACCTTTGTCATAGTCGGTCAAATTCCGGGCGGTAGAGAGAGATTGATAAAGCTTATCACTGATTTAGGTGGCCGCGTGTTAGACAGTGTCCGTTTACCTCCCACGGAATTAAAAATGTGTGCTAAAGTACTGTGCAAACAAACTGAACTCAGGAAGCCACTTAACAAAATAGTGAAAACTATCAAAGAGGCGTACAGACGAGGCTGGGACATATTGAGCCATCAATATGTCAAAGACTGTGCAAAAAATCAGAGTCTCGTAGACCACACGGGTTATCTTCTGGATGTCACGGTTTTACAGACCCTGCCATCAAGGTCGTTGTACAGTGTTCCAGTTGTTGATGTTCAGGTAATACAGCAGCAAACATCCTTCCTTGCTTCTGCTAAGAAGAGAATGCGAGAAGAAAGGCACCCATGTGCAGACATCTCGAACTGCCCACCCCCCGAAAACACAAGAACGCACAAGAAAAAGAGACCTTTAGGTCAAGCACCTTCCAGACCAGCAGGGAAATTTGCTATGTTCGTAAAGGAAAACACAGCTGTGGTCATGAAGGAAAACCCCGGACTTGACGCAGCTACTCGCTTAGGTGTGCTTAAGAACTTGTGGCAAGAATGTGACTCGCCAACCAAACGGCTGATGAAAGAAAAAGCAGACGAGAAGTATAAAGAGGAAGTTGAAAGGGCAAAACGAGAGATGGAGTCACTTCAGCCCCTTCAAACTGACAAGCTGGCTTTCAATCGGTTAAATTGGGGACAAATACAAACGAAAGAGTGAATGTGCAGGAGAAGCGTCTTTGAAAACCCAGTGAAAAACAACGGCTCTTTTAGGAGCCACTCAGTTTCCACATATAGAGTAAGACCAAGACTGTTTATGTTACACCTACTGATAGGATTTTAATAAGAGGACAGCAATAATTCAACTTAGTGTCACTTAGGAAAGTTTCGTGTGTGGGCTTCCGCGCACATTTTAGCACCTCTTTTGTTTAGTGCAAATATCTCAAAGTGCCCAACCTCCGACAATACAAGAAGACAAAAAAAGGAGAGACCTTTAGGTCAAGCACCTTCTTGACCAGCAGTGACATTTGTTATGTTTGCAAAGGAACACACAGATACGGTCGTGAAGGACTTGAGGCAGCTACTCGTTTAATTTAGGTGTGCTAAAAAGAACGCAAACAAAGGAGCGAGAGCGCAAGAGAAGCGGTTCTTTAAAAGCCAATTGGTGCAGGTTTTGTCAAGTACATAGTGACGCTCTTTTAAGAACCACCTACAAGACAGATTCTTTAGTAGCTAACAAGTCGGAAAAAGTCAATGAACAAAATCGAATATTTTCTTTAATAAATTTGCTGTGCTATTTCTCCGAACTCAACTTAAGTTCTTTTCAATTAGATGATTGGTTTCTTTGTCTTTTTCTTTTGTAGCTTTGTTACTTTGTCGGTCTTGAAGCAGCCAATACAAAGCCAAAAAATACCATGTGCGATTTTTTTGATAAAGCTATTTTGTCGACAATTATTCAGAGTAATTGGCCCTCAGTTCTCTGCAGTTTGTTTGTTTTGTTTCATTTTGCGGTTCATCTAAAGAATTATAGATGAAAAGGTCAAAGTTCCAAATTAAAGAATAATTGCGATTCGACTGAAAGTTAAAAAATACTAAATTTCTGGCCTACAATCGACTCTCGATTTAATGCTTTATTGAGAAATAGGCGTTTAATAATGCACGCCGGAAGGTTGTTAACTGAAGGGAGGGCCATGCAAAGTATTTACCGGATACATAAATACTAAATAACTGTCCAATATTGTGACCAAGATTACAGGCCATCATCTGCAGCTTAAATCAGCGTTCAGCTTTTCTTATAATGTAAAAAAAAGTGTGTAACTAAAGAAAATTAAAAATCATGGGAAATATTGTCTAGAATGGCAGTGTTTGCTTACCGCGTTTGCTGACTTGAAATGTTTGTAAATGTTTTCCGGTGGGAAAATATTCCAGTTCCTACGAATCCAAAAGCGCCGCTGGACGCGAGAAATACCAGTGGGTTTAAATCACATCTGGAGGCGTATCCAGTTTTCTTATTTGATAATCAACGATGAGTGTCAGCAAAGGGATTTAAAGGAACATTTAGGTCCCGTCGTGCTCATTTATCGTCAGTCGGAGAGTGTATTGCTGTCGTATCACTCGGCAATGTCGTCTGCAACAGGATCAACAGAAAATAAGAAAGAAAGAAAGCAATCAAATCGTAAGTATATCTATGAACACTTTTACTTACTTTTCGCAGACTAAAATCTCGTATAACAGAACATAAGTGAGTGATATCGACCCCAAAGGTTAGCTAAGCCATGGACAAAGATGGGGAAAGGAAAATTGAAAGTGCACTTTCTATCCTTTTCCTTGCCTTTAAAGCTGACTGAATTTAACGGCCGGTTTTTTTGGCGTTTTTCCAAGGTGTTAACCTGGAGAGTAGGGGAAGGAAGAAGACATTTTACACTGAAGAACATTTAGCCATGTTGGAGGATCTCTTCTGGGAAAACCGTTGTCCAAGTTGGAGAGAGAGGTCTGAAATTGCTCAGAAGTTAAACGTGGGAGAGGACCGCATCCTGGTATGATGAACGTTAATTATCTATTTGTGTCAGTGTGTGTAGTACATTAGCTTAGAAAGTTTGTATTTACTGCATTTACTTGTTACAGCAGCTTTAGGGACTTTAAGATTTAGGACACGACGGCTTTTAGAACGCGGTGACCGATTTTAGACTGGAACTAGAACGCCGTTCTTAGCAAAGAAAAAATAAAGTTAAGTTTTGCGACACGATGCACACAACACCATCGCCGCGGTATTAAAAATAAAACAATTCTGAAACCCAAAAATTGGGCCAGGCGATTTTCCGGGTGGAAAAGAAGCTAAAAGTGGCATTTTTCTTAACTTGAAGACCCTCTGACTTGAAATGTTCGTGCACTACAAGTGGTCACAAACTTTTATTTATTTGCATTTATTAACGCTTATTATTCTTTGTTCGATGTTTGATATTTCTTGCTTTTATTACTTTCCCTCGAGCAACTTTTCTTGGTGTGTAAACTGAAGCTCTCAACACAGGGTCGCTCTGGTCGCTTGTCCAGATACATAAAATAATGCAAGAATAAAATTGTCTCACAATTTTGCAGCGCCTTTGCCAGACAAGTGTGTTTCGGCAAAACATCGTCAGGTTTTTTTTTCTCGGTTAAAACACGGGTAAAATTTCCGAAGAGACGTTTTTGCACTGAAGGTCGCGTGTGATTGATAACCGGTCACAGGGTGAGAAAACATGGCTTTTCTATTCTCGGTACTGATACCACATGGTTCTTTACCAACTAGAGCAAGTGCAGTCTTATTTTTTCACTCTTTTACCTAGTTTTCACCCGACCGCTTTTACTGTTTTCTCTAGGTGTGGTTTCAAAACCGCCGGGCGAGGTTAAGGAAAACTCTTAACAACCAACCCGCGTTCCCTGAAGCTCAGGTGACCCACGTCCCTGAAGCTTAAGCGATCCACGTCCCTCAAGTTCAAGCGATCCACGTCCCTCAAGTTCAAGCGATCCACGTCCCTCGAGCTCAGGCGATCCACGTCCCTCGAGCTCAGGCGATTCACGTCCCTCAACCACGCATCTTCTGACCGTGGGAATAGACAAATAAAAAACACACCCGGCACAAATGAATAAGTAAAAGTATGATAGTTGGTTGATTTTCCTTCACCTCTTGTAGTTCAGTT
The DNA here is from genome assembly GCA_022496165.2 of Catalaphyllia jardinei. Lineage (NCBI taxonomy): Eukaryota > Metazoa > Cnidaria > Anthozoa > Scleractinia > Caryophylliidae > Catalaphyllia > Catalaphyllia jardinei. The sequence goes on from JAEMPF020004826.1 coordinate 10,829, forward strand.
GTGAGCGTTTAAAACAGTTCCAGCAATAGCCTTTGAATAGTTGAGAGTATAACACTGGGTCCGGTTGTTCGAAGGCCGATTAACGCTAATCCACGATTAAAATCAACCAAAGTTTTCATCTCGTTCGTTGAAAATGTTTTTTGAAAAGTAAATGTTTAGGTCGAATTACCAAATCTTTTGGAAATACATTCATAGAACAGTATTAAACTTGAGAAGTTCATTGCATAAAGATATTTTTAATAAAGACATTGATGTTGTTTAACTTGGCTTCATTTGAGCATATGATTTGAGAGAACACAATTTTTCTCGTTTCTCAGCTGCATTGCGATCGTACTCTAAAGAAAAGTATTCCCTGCTTATTTCAAGTTTCTCTTAGTCATACTGCTTCAAGTGAACTTTTAAGCGGCGCTGAGAGAGTGAGCAAATTCAATAATTCATTGGGATGTTCATGCATATAGTTCTTTCTCGAATTCAATAACCTGATTCACCCTTGATTGCTCTTAATTTAACTAATCCCCTTAATGAAAGAGAAACTCGCGCAGGAAAAGTCACTCTTGTTGAGTGTTTGGGGAGGTATACATGGTATTGCTACTATCAAAGGAATGAAGCTGGAACTCAAGAGAGACATTCTAATCAAACACACCTTTTTTATTAATGCAATTTCCTCTGACCTAGAGTTGTGTTTCTCAATATTGTTTTCTTACATGGGCAATCGTTTACATAACTTGATGTAATAAACATCATACAATTAGGTGAAACTTATCACATGAAGGAAGGGGTTAGGGGAAGTGTTCTACAACACAGCTAAATTATAAAATTTATATCTATGACAATACCTGAGAAAAATTTTACAAACATTTTACAAACGTTTTTTAGCTTTTCAAAAGCTAAGAATTCTACGAACATTCCCCTTCACTCCTTTTCTTAACTACATATTCTCTACACCGCGCCCTATAATTTTGACACCAGGAAAATGGTGCCAAACTATACTTTATTGAAACTTGAAGTGTTGGCGCAGATTGAAAAAAGACTTGAAAACTTAAGTTTAAAACAAATGTGATGGATCCTGACTTGAATGAATTTTGTAGTCCCATCCCTTCCTCAACAATAAATCCAGTTCACCAAACCCTGCAGAAATCAAATCAAATTCTCTTTTACACACACCCTGCTTAAAGTTAAGGCCAAGAAGACCGGAATCGTGTACTAAATCAATTAAACCTAATTTTAGCTCAATTTTAAACCCTTTGCTGTTGAACGACTTACCCAATTCCTCCCTTATTTTTGTAGCTAATTGAAAACGCCTGGTATTTTTAGAATAACAACTTACGGGAGGAGATGCCTCTAAACAATCTTTTACCGCAATGAATGTTGCATGCCGAATTGCTTTTTGCTTAATTGTTTGCAAAGTGTCTTAGAGCATACTAGCGAGTTGCTACATTTCATGACATGACTACAGTCTACATTCAGCTCCAATCCATCTGTCGGGCAGAGGAGCCCTTTTTCATTCGCTTTACACAAAACCATAGTGCAAATAAAATTGGTCTTAATCTCAACAATTTTCGAAAGTAGAAAAATACTGTTACTAAACTCACGGACGGAATAAAATTCACCACACGAAATCATAACACCCTCTGGAGTTATGGCACACATGTACGGTTTGCTTCCACCATCATCTACCTGTTGATCAATCTGGGTTTCAGATGTGGTGCTTGAGCGCTGCTGATCCCGGCCTCTTGTTGTGTTTCTTTTCTTCGCAGGTGGCTCAGGCATCACGTTTGCTAGGAGGTCGCCGACACCTCGTGTAAAATATTCTTTGCCGTCAAACAGGCGCATTTCCATTCTTATTGGGTCTGACTCGATCACTTGGGCTTGAAGGAAACATCCATTTTCATCTCGGTAGTAAATTATGTCACCGGAAACTGTTTTTGAAGGGTTAGGATTCTATGGAAGAATCAAAAGTAGATGAATGCAGTTACAGTCATTACACAGTAAGGTCACGCAGCTTAAACAAATAAAAAACTTGATGTGAAGAAGAGATATGTAAGTGAGAATGGTGTTGACTAACGAGAAAATACAAACCTGTCGAGAATAAAATGTTCTCTTCCTTGGCAGCTCAGACGTAATTGCTCTGACTTGGGTTTTGGAAACCCAGCGATTCCACTTTGCCGGCCATCCTTTGTACTTTACGAGCGTTTCTTAGAATTTACAGACCAAAACTTCTGCACTATACCATATACCATTTAGGTCCAAAGCCTCAACTTTTTCTACCTTTTTGTAAATCATTTTCTGATGAGTAAAACAGTGAAGAGAGGTTTTGGGCTTGCCAGTCGAGAACTGATGTAGATTTCAAATGACTGGAAAATTATACCGCGTACATTCAGTTTATCCAGGGGAAACAAAGCAACTTAATTCGATTAATCAACTTCCGAAATCGCACAGGGTTTTGTTTTGTTTTACGTCGGCTGGTGCGAGACCGACAAAGTAACAATGCGACGAGAATTCACATCGAAACATCGCAAAGGGTTTCCTTTTGTTTTGCGTCAATTAGTGTGAGACCAACAAAGTAAGGCCCGTTCCAAATGCCGCTCCATTCATGCGCCGAACCGAACTGATGAGTTAAGTGCGGCAGAAGAGCGGCGTTTGAATCAGTTTGGTTCGGCAGGTTAGGTTTGGAGCAGCAAACAGCATTAAATTCGGCATCGGATCCATACGGTGTTCTCCTCATGTGCCGAACCTAACGCATAAATTACTGTAATGTATTTTTCATATAACGGCACTCGTCATTGGCCCAAGATTGAGTGGCGTGACCAGTCATGCATGAAGCCCGAAGTCGTCGCTAAAAATAGAGACAACAAAAACTCTGTCGCGTTTCAGAGTTTGATTTATGAGAAACGAGACTGCATGAGCGAGTTTCTTTAGCCCAAATTCATTTTTTGCTGTTCTTCCGTGATACTAGCCCAACTTATGAGATCTCCCTTCAACAGGTCTAATTTACCGGGAGAAAACCCCTCTAAACACTGAACACTGAACCTTACGATTGAATTTGCTTCCCTAAATATTACTATAACAGCGAGATATTACTCATAGCTTTTCTATTTGCACAGAGTTCTTGAATTTAGATTGCATAATTTCTCATCGAAAATTGTTTACCACAAGCTTCCCGGATTAAGTTCGACGCAAGTACGCTGTTTGAATTAGCCGTCGCTCCAAAGTCACTCTGAAGTCGTACTTTATTGAGTTTGGTTCGGCACATGAGTGGAGCGGCGTTTGGACCGGGCCTAAGAACGTGTAGAGAATTCACCGCGTAAGATCGTCAATGATCACTTTATTCATTCTGAAGAAGAACTCATGCTTTTGCTCCACAGTATGATACATTCGGCATCTTGGAATAAATATATGTTATTTGCCGGCCGGGAGGTGCGTATAGTTTCAAGACCAAAGTCACAGTTTTTCACTAAACGGACCGAACCTAATCCCTTTTACAATTGATAACCTTTTCCACAAACACACACACGCACCCTTAGCGAATGATGTACACTGCTGCAAATTCAATGTTTCAATGAGGAATATTCTTATTTGAATATTGTTTCCAACTTTCTAGTAAAATAAAATCCGTTTGAATGGATTCCTTGCCAAAAATCGGACTAAGAACACAACGGCAAAACTCACGAAAGCGTTACAGAGATAGAAAAAACCGGACTGTGGTAAGAACCAATCAAATTACAGTATTCGTTACCATTCAGCCGCAGGGAGCATGTAAACTAGCATACACAATTTCGGCAGGCAAGCCGTTCGGTCAGCTGTTCAGGGGTTTGTTTGTCTGTTTTTTTTGCCACGGTTTAATGGAGTCCACGTTGGTACTGATTTGAATTTGGAACTGGGGCACCAAAATTAAAGGTAGAATGTTTGTCCAATTTTGTCTATGGGCTTTACGATAAAATCGCCCTACGATAAAATCGACTCTATTCGCAGCCTGTTGATATGTTGTAAATTCTGTTCTGATAAACACTGAGACATCTGTGATACAAAAAAATCACTCAAATCGCTTTAACCCTTTAAAGCGACAATTACAGTGAACAAACAATAAAAACTAGGGGAGTTTTTTTGTTTCTTTTTCAATTGCATCAAACAGGGTACTCTGGAGCTGGTTAAAACTTCGTGGTTTCAAGGTTTTTTTACTGCTCATGCCTGCATTACTTCGCAAAAATGTTAACAGTCTGTGAAAAGAAATCTTTTGTTATGCGAGAACGGAAAGCTTCGGTTGCTTGACCAATCAAATTTTACCGGTAATCTGGCTATTACAAGTCTCAGGAGAGGAACACATTTATTTTCGGCCAATCAGTTGGGCTATTGATGAATATTCAATAAGTTGTAATATATGCATTAGTGACACAATCTGTTTAGGCGGATTTCCTAATGCTTGTGCAAGCTTTATACACGACTTTCATAAACGGCGGACCGCTCGGGCGGAGTGGTGACTAAAACATCAAATCGAGGCTAGAAAGGCCTCAAGTGTATCAGACATGGCCGCGACACTGTCAACTTCAACAAATGTAGCTGTTCTCTCGGAAAATGATATACCAGGAGACTCGCTATCTGGACGGAAACCAAGTGAATTGAAAAATGAAGAGCTTAAGTTTTGGTTATGGTGCAGAGGCGACCCTGCAAAAGGTCTGAAAACCAAAGCGGAGCTTGTGAAAAGGTGAGAATACTTACCACGCGCTCTGTTTCAGTTTGTTTACGTTTGCCAAATTTTGACTTACCGCGGAGATTCTATAGTTTACGATCATTCTTCTCTTTCCTTCAGGGTTGAACAGTACATAGAAACAGGGAGAGATAAAAATGTCGTGGATCCAGATCCGAGCGGGCTTTATACAAAGAGAAAACAGCAGCGGCATGAATCACAAATACAAGGTGACAAAACCACGAGTTCAGTCGATTATCCTACAGATGGATGGAGTACTTCGCTAGCAAAATTACCGGTCTTCACCAGAGGGGAAATGAACGAGTACATCGCAAGATCTGGAAAAAACATCAGGAATAAAGATCACCACTCTGTGCCAACTACTCTTCGAAAAGCGAAGACATTTCTGGAAGACGAATACCTCCATGACATTTTGGCAGCCAGTGACCAGAAGTGCTTTTATTTTAAAGCTAAATGCTATCACAGCTTTCGAAAAAACGATCCGCCTCATCAACTTCTGATTCTGGTTGCAGCTGCATTGCTGGCAAAGTGGGATTTTGCAACCACATTTCAGCCTTGATGCTCAAAGTCTGCAAGTTCACTTTATTTGAATCAAAAACAACAAAAGATCTACAGGAAGAGAACGATGAAAATCCTGCTTTGGCGTGCACTTCGCAGCTTCAGAGTTGGAATAAAAAGGGTGGTGGAGAAAACATTGTACCCCAGCCTGTGATGGAAGTAAATGTAAAAAAAACAAAGCTGGATGATCCAAGCACTTCACACGGTGGTGTCAAGTGCCTTCTTTATGAGGCACGAAAGCAGCCAGAATATGATGAAAAGAGTGAACGTTCTTTTAAGACTGAACTCGCAGGTATTGATTGCAACATGGGTTTTGCTCAAATGACCCGGGGAGAACACTCGGTACCTGAATTTGCTGACACTAAATTTGGCAAGACTCCTGTTGGTTCCTATTTGAGTTACCAGGCATCATTCACCGAATCAAACTTTTCTGCAGAAGCTGATTTGACTGCTGTTCCCAGAAATATTAATGTCCTCACAAATATTGCCAATTATCCTCGATTTCCTCTCTCCAGTGATATTGATATGATTGTACCTCGAGCCCTGAGTGATGAAGAGAAATCGCTTCTTGCAAATTTAACTGTTGATGAGGACAAAATTAGTGCTATTGAAAGTAACACACGTGATCAAGCAGGCTGCACTGAATGGAAAGAAGAGCGTCGATACAGATTTACTGCTTCAAGTTTTCATGTGATTGCAAAAAGGCAGAGGAATCATTCAAGTTTTGCGCCATCAATCATGCATCCCAAGCCCTTCACATCGAAGTATGTGGCACATGGCATCAAATACGAACCCATAGCTCTACAAGAGTATGAGAAGTTTATGTTTAACAGGAAAACACCTGTTGCAGTTCTTAAAAGTGGCCTTGTCGTGTCCAAGGGCTTCCCAGTACTTGGTGCCACCCCGGATGCTAAAATTGTTGATTTTGGATGTTCAGTGTGTTTTGGCTTAGCTGAGGTCAAGCGTCCACACACAAAATTTCATGTGACACCATTGGATGCTTGCTCCGATCCTACCTTTTTCATGGAGAAAATCAGTGAAAATAAGTGCAGACTCAAGAGGGACCATGCATACTATGCTCAGGTTCAAGGACAAATGGGCATCACCGGGGCGAAGTGGTGTGACTTTATTGTGTACACTAGTAAAGGTCTGTATGTTGAAAGAATAGCATTTGATGCAGTCTTTTGGCAAGACCTCAGGAGTAAACTACTTGATTATTATTTTGAACATTTTCTTAGTTTTGCAGCAGTAGATTTTCAAAATTCAGCAACAAGCCACTAAGACAGAAAATAATAGGGGTTTTCCTTAATAATCTCCTTACTATTGCCAGGGTTTGTTTATAAGTGTCAATGTTTTAGTTTAAAATCATTTCAGGTCAAAATGATACTAGTGTAATTTTTATTTTACGTTGTTCTAGATTTATTACCATAATCCTTAAACAAAGGAAAATACAAATCAAACTAGTTTGAAATCATTTTGACCTGAAATTCAATGTAAACTAGAAATTGTGACAAGAGTTTTCTTGTTGATCATTCACTCAACAAAAGTAGAACAACTAAAACAGTTTGCAATCATGAGGTTATTTACACATTTGTGTATGTCCAGTTGTTATCCATTGGCTGTGTTCATTGAGCAACCTCTCCTTTCACAAAACAATAAGTGTTCTCGTGTAATGACACATTTAGGAGAGTTGAAATGGGTTCTACATGTAAAATTATTACTTCATGCATTACATTGAGTTTTAAAATCAGTAAAAAATATATCTTTAGTCTCGAGTGCACCTACCATACAGAGAAGTACATGCATGTATTTATGTATATATCAGGGCCCAATATTCTGAAGAAATTGTTGCTAAGACATTAGTGTTTGTTCTTGTTTCATAATTAATAAATAAAGAATCATACATTTGGTTAAATAGTATGTAAACAAATAAGAGGCTTACCATATCTGTTCAATTGCAGTTTTGATTGTTAACTTGAATATTATTGTTTTTGAGCTGGGTTGACTCTGTCAGTTGTAGATAATTCAAGATCTATTCACAATATTAATAATAATAATGAAGCAGGATTCCAATTTTGACGCAATCAGTTTGAACCTCAACATATGCATTACAAATGGAATTTTTTTTAACCACAAGTGACAAGCCAATATTAAGAAGTTAATGCTTTTACTGTCCCTTCTGTCAGTGATTTAATTAATTGCAAACCCCAAATTAGTGACTACAGGAGTATTTTTTCAAAATCAAGCAGTGTCAACTGCTGTACAGTGTATCTGAATCATAAATTAAAAGTACAGCTGCACTGCTACAGGTAGTCATGTAGTCCATAAGAATAGTAATAAAATATTTCGAATATAAAATGGGGTTTGCGCCGAGCGTTATGGCCGACGGACGTACTTTTGTGGCTCTGTGATGTG
>JAEMPF020004826.1:23506-31006 GCA_022496165.2 Catalaphyllia jardinei
TAGCTGATGGGTCTGTTCAACTGAAAAGGAACCACAACTACTTTTGTGCCACTGTTTATTGAAAAAATTCACTTTGATAACAGCAAATGGCGCGATGACTTGTTACCAAAGATTGATTATTTTTATCGAAGGGCTTTTTTTCCTGAGGTGCTGACCGGACGAGTGAAAAGAGGAAAGGTCCTTTACCTACATGGTGGTTGGCTTCCATTCGGACACTATTCAAGCTCAAGAAGTGGTTTAAAGTTAACACTTCAGAGAGAAAAATGTGAACAATGAATACTTGTAAATATTAAGGGTAAAATTCAAAAGCATTCTTTTCTTTAAGCATGAACAGTGCAAAAATTACATGTAATTTCATTTTTTACTGAACTAAAGTAAACACTTGGTTCCATGATTATTTGTGTTATATTAATTATGTCTGTGTCTCAAAAGGAATGTCAGGTTTTTCCATAGAAAAAAAAAAGCTTATTAACCGAGCTTAGGTTGTCTGTCTGTATGTGACAATCTTGACCTTGGTCATGAGTACAGATCTCACTTCATTCAGCCTGTACTCATGACCAAGGTCAAAATTCTCCCATACAGACCCCCTGGTTGGTTAATAAGACAGTGGTACAAAATCCCAATGGTTACATAGAATATGAAACTAATGGAAGCTAAGAGGCTGATTACATGAACCGGGCTGAGCTGGCTAGCTGGGCTTCTGTCACACTTGTAAAATGCAACAAAAGTAGAAAAACATTCCGCCTATTTAACATGCAGACAAAGATATTGTTATAGTCGCTTTAAAAACGCCATTTTCTTTCAAGCTGTTGCCAAGTAGCCATGCTACTGAACAAAAGTCATCCCAGCTAACCAGGGCAGCCTGCCTGTTAATCAGCCCAAAATTACGGAATGTATACACACACTCACTATATGAAAGCGTAAGCGGGAATCATGAGCTATTAGCCGGTGGCAGTAAAGGGGGTAGAAAATTTGTCAGAAGGCCACAGACAGTTGCAATTTGTGTTGCATAAGGGCTTAAGGTGTTCGGTAAAATGCCATCTAAAATGTGGTAAGTCTTAATGCGGCCAATTGCACGCTCCACATGAATACGGACTGAAGCGATGCTCATAGTTTCTTCAGTTTCAGCTGCCGTCATTTGTTCACGACCGGCCAGAAATGGTGGCATGTTAACTGAAACACCAGCAGGTACAATTGCAGAAATGTCAAATCCTCGGTCTACCATGACATTGTCACCCGCTTCCAACAAATCCAATACTCCACTCTCTCTTGTTATTTGCTTATCAGACACACGCCCTCCCCAGAGATCTGACAGGAAAGTTACCTGTCCATTTGGGGTTACCCCAACTAGCAACTTCCAGGTATTATGATGTTTATAATCGGACCATGTCTCTGACTGGGCCAGCATAGCAGAAGGCCGCTGAATAAATAGTTCCGTGCAGTCTAGAATGATCCTGGTTGTGGCATACTGAGCAAACTCCTTTGGCATGTTTTTGCGGACAAGTTCCTGAGTGGGGAATGGAAACAGTTCCTTCATTTCATAGTACAACAAATTTATCCAGGTGATACAAATCCTAGATACTAGGCTGGTACTGATACCAAATCTGTCGGCAAGGTCTTGCACAAAGAGGCCAGCCTTCAGTCGCATGAGTACGAGAAGAAACTCATCCAGATAACTAAGCTTTCTTGAAGGGCCAGGTTTACACTTGTTATCATCAGTTTGATAAGGCTGGCTTTCCTTTAGTAGATTTTCGCCCTTCCAATACTGCATTTTGGCAAGCTTTGGTTCAATGTACTTGTAGACGCTAATCAATGCATCATAACTTGGGAAGCCAGTGTAAAATAAAACCGCAGCATTGTCATCCTTAATTTTTTCGAGTGAAAATTGCCGTTCCAGTAACACTGCTTTTTCCTTTTCTGCTTCACAGAGCTTTTCCTGGCAGTCAGCTAGTTCAATTTCAAGTAAGGCAATTTTTCTTTGCAGTTCAAGGAAAATATCAGGCTCTGTTTGAGGGGTCTCACTCTCCAATTCAACAGCATTTTCATCAAACTGTGACAATGAACCAGCAGCAGAAGTTGAGGGTTCATCAGAGGAAAATGCTCCGTAGGCTCCAACATGCAATGCTGACACTGCTTCTCCAACAGACTCTGGAGTTGACTCATCGGTTACTTGTTGCATTCTTTCCGCTGGTGCCTTCCTTTGCTTCTTTCCCAAGGTCCAGCTAAAAAGACAAGGCTCTGCACCTAATAAATAAATAAATCAATTAATTAATAAACAAATAATAAATTAAGCTGCAATAATTTATTACTTTTAAAGTCCAGCAAAACATATAACACATTATGAAACACTGGAATCATAAAGTTCACAATAAACAACACTCATATGAACAATATAAACATTTTACATTTTCTTAGCTTAACACTGCTGTCATGTGAACGAAACAAGACACAGCAAAATAATCAGAAATTTTAACATACAATGTAAACAATACTCGCTCAAAAAATACAAACACAGTCTGTGATTTGGAAAAGCTTTAAGGGCTACTTGGTATTAAAAAGACCAAAATATCTTCGCATTTTTAGTTTTTCATAGTTTAAATGCGAAATGCACTCAGCACTGTTGTCATGTAAACAAAACAAAAGCACAACAAACGACCGAAATATCACAAACCTTTCTTTAAAATCCAGCGACCAGTAAGTTTTTTTGAAATATCTTCGGTTCGAAAATGTTCATGGCAAAGAACGGTGGAAGTGGAAACGACAAATCCATCCTGTCCATGTCGCCGCTTGATGAGGGAACACCACCGTTTTCTTCGCTGAGCGTCCTTAGGAAACTCGAAGAAATGGTAACGTGTTCGCGTTCCGTTAATGTCGTAGGCGCTATTATTACAGTCAAAAGCTGCACAATACTTTCCTCTTCTCTTTCGAGTAACAGGGGACGTTTCCTCGGTGCTTAAACTTTCATTCATTTCTAAAAATACTCGAGAAACTGACAACACACTTGAGAAATCAACCAAAATTCTTTACGACGCCTACATCGGGTCACCGGGAGCCTCGCTATCGTGTTTGCGCGGTTACAAATCCAATATGGCGCCGGGAACTGTAAAAAGGGCTATTGAGTAGTTTCCACGTTAAACGATTCGCAATCGGAGACATCCATGACATTTTCCTCATTTGGTCCCTTTTCAGGACTAATTCTCGAGCTGCCTCCTACTCCAAATTCCCGTGATGTTGGCGCTTTACGCTTCCTTGGCGAAGTACGAGTCCACGAAAACAGCGAAGGGACAGCTCCCGGTCTCAAGTATATCTTATCACTTTTTCCGTAGCGTCTTTTCGGTAGGAAATAAAAAGTAGGACACTTTGCTGCCATCATCTTCGCGGTAACCTTTCTTTGTACATTCGGGTACACAGCAATGCGTAGGCATTTTTCCTCTCCTCAGGGGAGAATATTAACAAGAAAACGCAGATCAAATAGTACAGTAAACGATGAATACTCAGAAACAGATATTGACTGCTTAGGCTAGTTTTCATACGTATTTCAAAGATGTGGCAAACATTACCATAATTTACCTCTCGAGAGACCCCTTATGTTATGTATGGAGGCCTTTCTAGCCTCGCTTTCATGTTTTAGTCACCACTCCGTCCGAGCGGTCCGCCATTTATGAAAGTCGTGTATGCTCTTGTCAAATAAATGTTAGCTCACCACTGATTGCGTACACCAATTTACCAAATGGTTCTGACAAAAAGAAAGACTTATATCACAATAGCTCTCCTTCATATGCAGTTAATGATTTGTAAGACAATTCGAAGTAATTAATTAGAGGACAAGCAGAATGTTATAGTCATGGGCACTCTCGGCTCTGTAGGAGAGACTCGGGATATTTCTTGCGCTCTCAATATAGTTTTTGTTTCCTTATTGTGATCAATGTTTCGAAACCACGCCGTTTGAGGCCTTGTGAACTTCGGACTTCAAATTCAATACAACAGCCAATGTTATGTTTCCTTGCCCACAAATTTGCCGCAAAGAAAATGTAAGACCGACTGGCAGCGATTATTACTTACGTCTTAAGTTCAGTTACAGACTTTTTCAGGATGAATTTTATCTTGATTTGCCCTGTCATGGCGTTAAAATTAAAACAAGCAATGTGAAGTATGTGTCTGCTTATCAGTGTTCTGATTAACAAATGATCATTCAGTTACTGATTTTTATAGCTTTGCTAGAGCGAGTTAATGTGATTTTGAACCAAGCAGAGTTCTAGCGCCAGGGAACACGCTACATTAATGCATTGAGTCTTTTAGGTAAAAAACTTGTCAAAGTCATCGAAAACTACATTGACTGTTGCTTGAAAGAAACACGTACAATACATGATGCAAGAGAGCTCATTTTTTCTGGCTTATAATTGTGCGGGAAATTTTCCCTCCATGATTTCTCTGATTCAATGTCTCCTCATCTCAGTTCATCGACAAACAAGTGTTTTGTGGGAGGTATGCATTTTCCACTAATCATCAAAAGCGTCAGTTTCTGGACATGCTTTACATTGATTAAAAAAAGGCTTGTTTCATGGCATTCAAACCAAGACAAAGAAGGGGAACTCTTGAAATTAGGCTAGAGATTGGTGTATACGCCATTGACCGAGTAAAAGAGACCCTGTGTTTAGGTGTAATTCTGGATTTGACTTGGAAACCACACCTTGCTAATCAGGTTAGAAAAGGCGAAGGCAAAGTGAATAGTGGTGAATAACCCGCGAGACGCGAAGCATCAAGGGCGCTATTCACAATTTACTGCAGAGCCTGAGGCAGATAATTGTTTAAGTATATACTAAACCAGTGAAATAGCAGGGCAAAAAATATACGCTTCTGTTTGGACCGTAGAATCAACAAATCCTTTCTAAACTCTACAAAAAAGGACTACCGGTACCATGACTGGGGCACACGACCTAAAAAAACAAGGGAAAACAGGTGAATGGCAACAAGCAAAGCTCTCATTGCTAGTTCATCGTCTTTTGAAGGAAGTTTCACATGTTTTTGATCCTTTTTATGGACTATTATTGTGTTCGGAGTGGGATTTTCGTCTAATTTCCGCTGATTATTGGTCTAGCGAGCTTATGTTTATCGAAAACGAATTTGCAGAGGCGAGACGTGTCTTGAAAGAGATTTTCGGGCAATCGAAAATAGTGAATTATCACAGCAAAGATACTGAAATGTTGTTGATTAACTGACAAAAAAGCAAACCATTTGACACCCTGCTCCCAGTAGTACATACTGCATAACCAGTCATTCTAATTCACTGAGTGCAATTTAGTCAGTATTCCACTTAGACATACTCCATGGACCCAACCTCACATACTTTGGATGTAAAAATCCATTATCAGTCTATGAGCCGGATTGTATTCCACTTGGACAGATACAGTAGACCTAACCAGTCATTCTAATTCATTCATCGGATTTGTACTGTATTCCACATGGACATGCATTAGACCTTACCAGCCATAATATTTCCCGCCTCAAAGTGAAGGGAAAAAAAACTAAACAATGTTGATTGGTTCAGGTAAAAAAATAAACCAAACTTTTAGGTTTCCAACCCTATCAAGAACCAGTTGAGTCACTAGGGGTAAAGTTATCATACAATCAATAAAGGAATAATAAAATGCATTTTTTGGCAAAATTGACGAGATGGATAGAGTTCAATGTGGCAAACGAGAGATTTAACTTTGTATGGTCGCACAATGTTAGTTACGTCCCTTGGCATATCCAAGATAGTTTATGCGGCCTCCATGCTTAGTGTTCCTGAAAGTGTTGTTAAAACATTGCAAGATAGAATATTCAAATTCTTGTGGAAAATTAAAAAAAATAAGGTAGAAAGAGCAGTAATACATCAGCCATTCTCTCAGAGTGGTGTGAACTTTCTAAATGTCCACACTGTGGTAAATTCACTACGCTTGAGCTGGTTAGGCAGATTTTTTTAAATTGCACATATGGGAACTGACAAGCCATTCCTCAAAGTTATTTTCCCAAATATGGAGCATTGACATTCCCATTAAAATTCAATTACGACTCAAAGCACTTTGATTAAAAAATGCCTCTTTTCATAGAGAAATATTAGACTATTTTAAGGAAGTATGCAGTGGTTATCCTGATGCATACAAGAGTGTGTTTATAATTCTATAATTGAGTTTATAATTTGAACAATAAAGAAATCACAATAGAGAGCAAATCTGTTTTTTAGAAATGTTTGTATAAAAAAGGAGTTACGTTCGTACAGGATTTACTATATAGAGACGGTAAGTTCTTATCTCTGGAAAATATACAAAGAAAATATGTGCAACTAAATTACTTAGGGGAGGGCAATGGTATTTTCGTGACGCTGTGATCCTGTTCTTTTTGTGCACTGTGAATTGTGATTTGATAAAAAAAACTGTTCTGTGAATCGTGACTGAAGTGCATTCCATGAGGCGTGAAATGGAAAAGTCCTTGGCTGTGAATCGTGAATAGATTAGAGATAAATCGTGAAAGTCTAAAGTTAAGTCCATAGCTGAATTTCACTGCATTGTGATCAGATGTTTTCCGCGATCTTAGTGAATTTAACACTTGAGTCAAAGTAGCGAGAAACGAAACATTTTGACAGGTTAAACCGGGTTTAATTAAACTCGTTGATTTCCTCATCACCGTATTAGCCAATGAAACCGTCTCAACAGGATTTTTGACTGATGGGCCATGGATGAACTACATGTGTGGACTCGGCGTAGGCCTTTACACAAATATCATGTAAAATCGCCTAATATCTATCCAGAAATTCTCAAAAAGAATGTCTAAATGTCACAAAAAGTTTCTAAATATCTCGCAAAATGCAGTAAATATCTCAAATATCTTGTACTTTTGTTTTAAAAAATAACTGAGCAGATTTTGAATCCCTTAAGCCAAAATTGCCCCCTGCAGGAGCCGAAAAGTACATCAGAGATTGTCTGCGCTAGTAATGTGAAAACAACTTTCAAACCAACATGGATGCAAAATGTCAAGTGGGAAATGGCTGAACTGGATTGTTTCTCCTATAGAATGATAGAACTGAGTATTTTGTCAAGGAATTAGAAAGGAAAAGCTGGAAAACAAGCAAAAAAGCCTACCACTTTTTCTAAACATCCCAACTTTTTTTAAATACCTTAAAACTGTCTTAATATATCAGAAACTTCTAAATATCTCAAACAATGTGCGGATATTTGTGTAAAGGCCTTACTCTGTCTAACTCAGACTGGTAAAGACTATGGCTGCTGAATCCTGCGACAAAGTCCTCACTATCGTTGAATCAGTCAGTCGCATTTTACCATGCTGAGCCAGTCAGGCACTTCCAAATTTAACTCGACTACAAATTCGATTTTACAAGGTAAAAGTATCACAAGGATCACAAGCTGGGCAGACTATTTTTTCACTCACCCAGTATCCTACTATCCAATTCCAGACAGTTCAATGGGCCTGACGAAGTCGTGGAAAGTGACAACGAGGGCG
>JAEMPF020004826.1:36006-51006 GCA_022496165.2 Catalaphyllia jardinei
AGTGGCCACAGTACCTAACGGGAGGTGGTCGCTTTCCAGTGGTTCCAAATAAAAATATAGTGATTTTGACTTGGAAACCTTCAGTATTTTGGAAAACTGGTCATTAAGGACAGGTGGTCGTAGCCGGATGTTCTGCTCTATTTTGAGTGAAACATGTGATACCTTTGTAATAACTTTGAGAACTAAGCGGGAGCGGATGCGGAAATGCCAACCTGACGTAGTCAACATGACATATATAGAAAACATTACATACAGCATGTAGTATTACATAACAACCAAAAACGTGACTCTCGCCTTGCGGCATTTAGTACCCTGGGTGCCAGAGGGTTTTATTGTTGTCGCCGCGAAGGTGCGTTTGAGTATTAGTTCGCTTGGCTGACTGAATGTGATTTTGGCGAGTTATCGTTCTGGCCGCTGTTGTGTGAGTTCAATTTCACGGGTTTGATAGTCGAACTCAATTAAACTCAATCCGTGTACAGTGTACTGAGTTTGATTTAGTTCGATTGAGTTCCATTGGCTTACAAGGCCGGAGTTTCTTATTGGACTCGAGGGGGTTAATTAACTTTTGCCGCATTTGTAATTGATCCCTTTACTTAATTGCATCTAAATAAATGACAATAGCAGCTATTGCTATATACCTTGTTTTTCAAATCAACACAAAAATGAAGTGACCGGGTATTCTGTAATTGCTCCAAAAATTCTGCAGGAACTTAATTTTGCAGATCGAGGAAGTTTCATCAAATTCAGCAAAAATGAAAACCTTGCTAAACTTTCATGCTACATTGTATAAATTAGACACTTCGTATGTTCCTGGTGGCTGCCGCTTCTTCCGGCTGTCAAAATACACAGGCCACCATTGTTCTCTTACGTTTCATATTACTTTGCACTGATCACATTAAGCTAGTCACAACTGAGCTAGCGAGCATTAGACAGTCGTCCAGTTGCGCATACAATCATAGAGGAGGTTAGAAATGGTCCATGGTATTTCAAGGCAAATGAGGATGGTGTTTTCGTGAAATTGAACAAAGAAAGGATCAAAAACAAGAATTTAAACTTAATGGAGCAAGTCGAAGAGGTCAGATAAAGCCCAAACAGCAGAGGGCGGGGAAATAATCATGTTGTGGTAAGTTTCTTAGTAATCAACAAATGCTACTTAAAGAAATATTTTGTGTACGCTTGTCAAAAACTGGCTATAGTGTTCATGACGAGGTATTAAGTGTGTCCCGCTAGAGGCTCCAATAATCGTTTTCTGTCTTTCGAAGAAGGAACCAGATAATTTGTTTGCTGAATTGTAGCTTCAATTTACCTGCAGAATGAAGATTAATGTGTTCCGCGTCGGTATTAAGTTCAAAGCTCTACTGGAAAGCAAAATTGTGTTGTTAAAAGAACCTTTCAGTGTTTATGTGGCTTTATTATCAACCAATTCATTAACCCGATAGATCACATTCAAGGACATGATATCAGCGAGTGGAAAGTGGGAGATGTAATTCGACCTCGAAAATTTCCAAGTAGACAGAAACGATTTCTCGCGGAACTTTCTGGGCCATCACTCCAATGGCAAAGCTTTTGCCAAAAAGTACAGAGAGATTGCTCCATCGCCTGCTATCACGATCACGCCGTCAACATGTGGAGCGTTAGTCAACATCGCCGATGGTCAAGGGACCGCGTTGACGGATCGCGCGCTCCAAAAGACAACAGCGAAGAAGGTTAGCAAAAAGCGGAAAACTACCACTCTGACACCAGAAGGTGCTGAGCTTCCATTGCCAGCAAAATTACCCAAGCCCAATGCCATGGACGAGGCTATTGATACGCATTACTTAGGTATGTTGCCATTGTTTACATGAATGTTTTATAGCGATGAGCACGTTCGTCTGGCATGTTGGACCCTAAATCCAAAACCTATTTGAAATGGAAATATTGCCAGCGAGAGTGCACGATTGTGATTTTTCTGCACACCAATACCGCATGTTTGCAATCCTGGACAAAATAATGTTCCTGGGGGGCAAAATTATCTTTGATGTATTAATTTTTGGCACCACACATTTCTGCAGCAGTGTTTACTAGATTAGCAAGGGTTTCTTTCCATTTTTTTGATATAATTATCGATTTACACTTTGATTTTTGAAAATTGTATAACACAGGGCTAAAGAAAAAACACACTTTACCGTTACGGTAAATGTATTAAAAGATGGCCAATGGTAATTCGCGACCGACTTTTTCTTTGCGCGCCCAAGACTATCTTTAGGAGAAAGATACTATTGAGAGACTATACAGTTTTTAAGACTAAAACTTCAAACAGGAGACTCTCAGAGCTACCTGTGCGAGCCATCAGGTATATATCAACAGGAGCCATCAAATATTTCAACAGCCGCTATTCACTGCCAGTGAGCGAACAAGTTTCCAGTCCTTGTGTTTAGTCGTGTCGCTTTGTTTTCGATTAACGCTTGCCAACTTGCATGGAACTCTTTAGTGGAAGTTGTCAGTCTGCACACAGGGAGAAGAGGAATCTTATTTGACTGTATTTCAAAATCATTTTGAACAGTGTAACCCAGCATTTTCTGAGAGCCAATGCAAATAGGCTGTACTTTAGGTGACACACCCATGAGTGCAATGTAACCTAGCGTTTCATGAGAGCCGATGTAAATAGGCTGTACTATAGGTGACACACCCATGAGTACAGTGTAACCCAGCGTTTTTTGAGAGCCGATGTAAATAGGCTGTACTTTAGGTGACACAGCCATGAGTGCAGTGTAACCTAGCGTTTCATGACAGCCAATGTAAATAGGCTGTACTTTAGGTGACACACCCAGGAGTACAGTGTAACCCAGCGTTTTTTGAGAGCCGATGTAAATAGGCTGTACTTTAGGTGACACAGTCATGAGTGCAGTGTAACCTAGCGTTTCATGACAGCCAATGTAAATAGGCTGTACTTTAGGTGACACACCCATGAGTACAGTGTAACCCAGTGTTGTTTGAGAGCCGATGTGAGTAGGCTGTACTTTAGGACACACCCATGTGTACAGTGTGTACATGTGTAACCCAGTGTTTTTTGAGAGCCAATGTAAATAGGCTGTACTTCAGATGACACACCCATGAGTACAGTGTAACCCAGCATTTCATGAGAGCCGATGTAAATAGGCTGTACTTTAGGTGACACACACCCAGCGTTTTGTGAGAGCCGATGTAAATAGGCTGTACGTCAGGTGACACACCCATGAGTGCAGTGTAACCTAGCATTTCATGAGAGCCGATGTAAATAGGCTGTACTTTAGGTTACACACCCGTGAGCACAGTGTAACCCAGCATTTTATGAGAGCTGATGTAAATAGGCTGTACTTTGAACTGACCAATAGATGAAAGTGAAAGGTACGGTAATCATACTGAGGTTGCCTTTAGTTGTGACGTCACTTATGTTTTAGGGAAGACTGCGGTCACTGTCATGTTTGGTTTTTAATAATTACACATAAGATCTCGCTAAACATCATTCCATTCTTTTGCTTGTTCGTGGAACTACCCTCTCACTGACTACTTTTTGAGTAGATCTACCGCGAACAGTGTGTCAGTGTGCATGTTTGAAAAAAAGATGGCGCCATATGCTAACATATTCGACCTATGGTTTGTTCAGTGATGTCTAGGGAAGATGTTGTGTCCAATTAACCTGTCGTTTCTCAAGGACGAGGCTTACGTTTCCAAGTTGCGTACAGAAATACCCAATTTCCAACTAGAATATGAAGACATCGAAGATTTATGTCTAAAATGGGATTTAATCAAAATGGAAATAAGAGGCTTTACAGTCAAATACTCTAAAAATCAAGCAAAACAAAGAAAATCTATGGAAATTCAACTCCAAAAACAAATTAACGAACTCTACAAAAAAGCTGAAACACATTTCAACAACAAGCAAATTATCCACGAAATTCATGTTGCCAGATCCCGCCTAAAAAACATAATGCAGTATAAAACGAAAGGTACAATTCTTAGAAGTAAAGTTAGATGGCATGAACAAGGGGAACGTAACACCAGATACTTTTATGGTTTAGAGAAACGAAACTTTGAAAAAAAGACGACCACTAAATTGAAGCTTCCCAATGGTAGCCTTACTACTGACCAATCTGAAATCTTGCAAGAACAAATGCACTTTTACAAAGCACTCTACACATCAAACAACCACGAATCTTCAGTTTCAAACAACGATTTACCCCTCTTCACAGAAAATATCACCCCTTTAAAAACGCAGACAAGTTATCGTGTGAAGGAAAAGTTACCCAGGCAGAATGCCTTAAAGCACTAAAGGATTTTAAAAATGAAAAATCACCGGGAACAGACGGATTACAAGCAGAATTTTATAAATATTTCTGGAAAGAGCTGCACGCAGATATGATACGCAGTTTTAACTTTGCCTATGACAATGGGTCATTATCGATCTCTCAAAGAAGAGGAATAATCACGCTCATTCCAAAACCAAATAAGGATACCGCCTTACTCGATAACCTCAGACCGATATCATTGCTCAACACCGATTACAAAATTCTAACTAAAGCTATCGCAAAAAGGTTAGAAAAAGTTTTACCAAAGGCAATAAACCCGGATCAAACTGGATATATAAAAAACCGGTATATCGGTGAAAACATCCGTTTAATTTCCGACATTATGACGTACACAGAAGAGCAAAATATTCCAGGTATCGCTCTTTTTATAGACTTCAAAAAAGCTTTTGATACCATTGAATGGGACTTTATTAACTGCTGTCTTAAAGCTTTTAACTTCGGACCCGACATAAAAACTGGGTCAAAATCTTGTACAATAATGTCTCCAGCTGTATTGTAAATAACGGATTTGCGTCCGAATTTTTCCCTTTGGAACGTGGTGTTAGGCAAGGCTGTCCCTTGTCCGGGCTGCTATTCGTAATTGGTATAGAATTACTCGCAAGAGCTATCAAGAACGATGACAACATAAAAGGCATTAATGTAGGTGAGAAAGTGATTAAAGTCTCTTTATATGCAGATGACACTACTGTTTTTGTTCAGGATCTCGATTCCGTTGCTCATTTACTAACTTTACTTCAAAAGTTTAAAAATCTTTCCGGTTTGGAAATCAACACAACAAAGACTGAAGGAATGTGGCTCGGCAGGTGGAAGAACAAAAGCGATATGCCTTTCGGCTTTCGCTGGCCGCGGGATCCAATAAAAGCTCTTGGCATTTTCTTTTCGTACGATAAAAACAAAACCAATGAATTAAATTTTGCAGAGAAAATCCGGAACTTAGAAAAGACTCTGAATAGTTGGGAAAAAAGAAATCTCACACTTTACGGAAAAATCAACATAGTCAAAACGTTCGGACTTTCTAAATTAATTTATAACGCGTCTGTTCTTGTCATACCTGAACACTTTATCAAAGAAACTGAAAAACTAATTTTTGACTTCATTTGGGATGGGAAACCGGCTAAGATAAAAAAGTCTACCATCATAGGAGAGAAAAAACAAGGCGGACTCAAGATGATCGATTTTAACATTATGAATAAAGCATTAAAAGTTGCTTGGATACCACGTTTACAAACCAGGTCTGACGCATCGTGGAAAATCATCCCTGAAGCCACGCTTGAAAATCTTGGCGGAATTTCATTTCTTTCACAATGCAACTACGACGTCAAGTTCTTGCCATTTGACAACCTCCCAGACTTCTATAGTGACATCTTAAAATACTGGCAAAACACGAGATTTGCTTTTCAAAAGAATACTTCCCCCCGCAACGAAATAATCTGGAATAATCACAATATAATAATAGATGGTAAGGCACCTTTTTATAAAAGCTGGCTAGAAAAAAACATTCTACGGGTTGAAGATCTCCTTGACAATAACGGTAACTTCCTTCCTTTCAACCTTTTCTCTGAAAAATTTCAGCTCGAAACCCCCTTCACTCTTTATTTCGGCTTAATTAATTCTATGCCGTCCTCTTGGAAGCTGGCAATAAAAAGGACTCCCCGCACGTAGTGGAAAATGAAAACAATGAAACAAAAATTTCAACCAAATGCGTGTACTCTGTTATGCTAAAAAAAGTCTTCAAATCCCCAACCGCTGAGAGCAAAGTCATTAGATATGGTTTCACTCAAGATAATATTCACAAAGTGTACGAACTACCTTTCCAGATAAAAAGTGATATAAAAATGACAATGTTTCAATATAAGATTATTCACAACATTCTTCCAACAAAGGTCAGTCTCTTTAAAGCCAAGATATGTGGTGATGACATATGCCCCCAATGTCTTGCTGACAGACATTCCTTAGATCATATGCTTTTGCGCTGTCAATTAACTGTATCCTTCTGGAACTTATTCCAAACATGGTGGACTAGCAAAACTAAAGAGAATGTCACATTAACAGAGAGCATGATTCTGTACGGTATTTTCGACAATAGAGAACACCTATACTCCTTGAATTACTCACTTCTTATAGCAAAGTATTCCATATATAGCAGCTGCTTACAAGAAAAAAAGCTTTGTTTTGACTGTTTTCTCACGCTTCTAAGAGAAAAACTCAATATACAGCGGGAAATTGCTGTGCGTAATAACAACCTTACAATACATATATATATATATTAATAAATATAGATACTGTTAAGGAAAAAAAAAAAGTAATGTAAGTAGAGTATTATATTGTTAGTGGTGTAAGTAGCCCGTATTGCTTGTAACTGTATTTTTCTGTAACTGTATTCAATATTATATTGCCAGCATAAGTAGCCCGTATTGTAAGTAACGTAAGTATAGAATAGCATAATGAGACTTGCATTGTAAGTAACGTTTGTAGCATTGAAAAAAAAAATAAAATAAAATAAAAAAAAAAATAAAATAAAAAAAATGTTGTGTCCAATTTTCTTTAACAGGTCATTTTAATATCAAACTAAGCACTTTGTGCGAATGTCCAGAAAAGTGGCTTGACCGACAGCTGAACGAAATGAGAGTTGACAGCATCACGAGAGATATCGAGATGGATCCATCGATGATCCACAATGGACAGCCATGGTTGGCCATTGCAGAGATAACTTTAGAAGAGCTGGCAAGGGACAAGAACCTGATATGAGGGGCAAAACTGGAATTAATTGGTGGTCTTCCTCACCATGCTGCTGTAAAGAAGGTAATTGATGAACAAAGGTTGGCTTTTAGTTCACAGAATGAGGGAGTAAGTTTCTAAAGAAACCGTGATGCTGCATCGGTGGGAGTATTACAAGATAATCTGGTTTTATCAACTGGGTCGATAATGTGAACTGGCCACTTTATAAGTGGAAAACTTTCCCGCGATATTGAGAAAAAAAATGTAATTCTGAAACGGTATATTACACATCTTTTCTAATCATGAATCTTTCCCTTCAGTTACAGGTTTTAGCGAGAAATGAGCAAGCGAAAAAGGCTTTGGAGAAAGTACGGGTGAACATCTACTCTTCCAAGTTAGTAGTAGGGGAGGGACCAATGGTTTCCTTTTTTTTAATAATAATAATAATAATAATAATAATAATATTTATACAGGGGGCGTTCTCACATTAAGTGGTTTTCGGAACGGCCCTGTGAAAAATATTATAAAAACGTAAAAGCTACATAAGGAAATACTGCATAAACTTAAAAAAGTACGATATCAAAAATAGTAAAAATTAAGAAATGCGTTCCAATTTCTTTTTAAAAAGTAAGATGATAAGATGCTGTGGTTTCTCATAAATTTGCTGTGGTATCGCTGTGGAATAAATGAACTTGATTTCAAATTGCTGTGGAATACATTAAGGGGAGTGATGTCATAAGTTATTGTCTTGTATTTGTAAATAAATTGCTGTGGAATGCATTAACATGTTCTGGTCATTACTGCTGTGGTTTCTCATTAACTGATTTATCCAGACTAACCAGTCCCAAAAACTGGTTTTTTTCACAATACCATTTTGAACTCGCCTAGACTTGCCCCATTGTTTTCACAAAACCTTCAACACCGATTGGTTATTTGAGAATCTATTATGTGTTCAAAATAAAAGCACGCTCACACGAGTGCATCATTCACAAACTGTGAGATTGAGTGGCAGTCATGGCTTTCAACCAGTTATTCACAAACATTAACCTTGACTCCAGCACTAAACCTATGTTAACCGTGGACGAAGCTAATGAGGATACAATTAGTGTGTTCAAGGAAACTGATGCTGCCATGGATTTGAGAATCAAGAACAGTGTATGCCTCGTAATAGACTTGGAGGGATTCTTTGTGCAAAAGATATTTCAAGTGCGTGAACTGGGTTATTACTCCTGGAATGAACACTTTGGCCACTATGCTTTCTTCCAACCAGCAGCACTCAAAGACGTGTCTCACAAGAATAAAAAGACAGTAAACTTTGCAAAACATAACATACACTGACTCACTTATCAACCCCGTTACCAAGAGAGGGCTTATGAGTACGATCAAGTAGATAATTTCTTACTGAGATTATACAGTCAATAGACGAATTCGGCTAACTCACGCGCGGGTGTCACGTGACTTGAATTGGGTACAACAACAACCTAAACACGTGTGTTCATATTGACATTTGGAGAAAAATAAGACGCAATGCCGCAGTTTTGCTGTGCTGGAGGCTGCCAAAACAGCTCCGCTAGCCGGAAGGATCTTTCTTTTCATGGATTGCCGTTAAATTCCAAAAGTCTTCTCTCCGTTTGGATCACGAAAATGAAAAGAGATCCACGATACTTCAACGTCAATCGCCATACCAAGATCTGCAGCGAACACTTCACATCAGATGATTTTATTAATCCATGTTCTAGCAAAAAACGATTGAAGGCCGATGCAGTTCCTTCGATTTTTTCGTGGAACAAAGATAAGCAGGAGAAAGTTCAACCGTTGAAGAGGTCCGCTTTAGAAAAGCTAAATCAATGGAGAGCTGAAGAAGAAGAAGCAACGGATACAGCATCTGAAGGAGAAGGTGACATGGCTGTCTCTACCAGGTCTGGCGAAGAACTTATTTCTCGGAAGACACAAACATATGAGGATGACATCTGTAGCAAATTAGACGAACATCTTAGAATTCCTTGTTTACATAAATTTTCTGCATCCCACCTACTTTCCAAATGTACAACCGCAAAGAAAGAAGATAAATTGTTCACACATTTTACTGGGTTTAACAGTCATGGTGACTTCATGAATACTTTGCAATTTTTATTACCCAATCTAGATCGAAAAATGCTGATTTACTGGGATACTGCAACAAGAAAATCAATTGTCATTGACACAGAGAAACTGTTTGAGTGTGGTAATGATGATCAAGATGGATTTATTGATGATGAGGACCAGGACAACACTACCTTAACAAGGCCTTCTGCTCATAAACTGTCAGTGGAGGATGAATATCTTCTTGTACTGATGAAACTGAGAATGGGTCTTTCAACTATTGATCTTGTAGAAAGGTTTTGTGTCACAGAGAGCACAGTAGTTAATATATTCCTTACCTGGATTAACTACCTGTATGTAACACTTGGAAGTCTCAAGATATGGCCCCATAGGGACATCAATTTGAATAACTCACCTGTAGAGTTTTTAGAGAAGTACCCAAATAACATTGTCATCATTGATGCAACAGAACGTAAAATTCAAGTGCCAAGTGCTCTTCAGAAACACAGTGAGACTTATAGCACCTACAAATCTCACACTACAATGAAATGCCTCCTTGGTGTTGATGCTAAAGGGGGGATTATGTTTATCTCTCAGCTTTATGAAGGTGCTATCAGTGATAAACAAATTGTGGAAAGATCTGGATTTTTAGAAATTCTAGGACAGAAAGTAATCTCAGGAGAAATTAAAAAGGGAGATGCAATCATGGCAGACAAGGGTTTTGATATCCAAAATGACTTGAAAAAACTTGATCTGAAACTAAATATTCCTCCCTATCTTAAAGATAAGGTTGGATTTGAAGAAGATGATGTCATTAAAACGCAGACTGTGGCAAGGCATAGAATTCATGTGGAGCGGGCTATTTGCAAGATAAGAAGGTTTCGCATATTTCACTCCATAATTCCTGTAACTATGTTTGGTAGTATAAATCAGATATGGTCAGTGGCATGCCTTCTCTCCAATTTCCAGAACCCAGTGCTTGCCTGACTCAAATCAACACTGAAGGAACTTCTGAGAATCAGTGCAAATAATTGTCATGCATGTATCCTGTTTTAGAAGTGGCAGTTTACTTTCTAGCTGTTGTCATGCATTTGTTGCCTGCAAAAATGAATGCTCCAATTCCTTTTCTGATGTGAATCAGGGAGGCAGTCAGGTGCTGAAAATCACTCAAACTGATTGTTATTAATTTTAAGCAAAAAATATAATAGATTTTTCATTCAAGCAGTGAACAGTTACAAGTGCCTTGTGTTTACATTAATGCTTATCTGTGTTGACTAATCAATTGGTTGTGTTTCACACTGATGTTGAAATTCAAGAGCATACAAGTCATAAGGTTACTTATTTTGTCAAAAGCTTTGTTTAAACAGTCTGAGTACTGCTCACAAGAATTGTATCTTCAGTACTTTGTGAACAACTGTTCACTGGTCTTGCTCTGCCAACAAGGAATTGCAGTGCATGACGCAAATAAAACTGTGATAGTTTTGGCAAGAGCTTATTTTCCCAGTAGTATGTATCAAAATGAATTCTGTCAACACACATTTCATTTGAGTCTGACAAATAAATGCAGAAATCACACCATTTTAAACCAGTAAGGGCCAACTGTCCCTGTACTTGAGCATAATATCCACAGGTGTGTTCCTTCTTGAGATAAAATTTCCCTCCAACCTTTTCAAGATAAAAGTTTGGATCGGCAGCTGCTTGCTCTAGTGTTTCACCTCTTTTTGAAAAAGGGCACTTTATTTCAAGTAAACCATATTTAGAATCTGTAGATGGATCAAACACCTTTCCATCAGGACTTGCTCCAAGGTAAGGGAAAGATGGATGAACTGATAGTCCAGCATCAAATACTGTAAAACCAGGTACTTGCTTTTGCATTTTTTTGGCATATATGGTCCTGGCAAGTTTTTCTTTTGCCTTGCCATGTGAAATTGCTCTTACATTGGTCAAATCTTTTGCTTCAAAAATATTTTTCAACATAGCTTCTGATGGCCTTTGAACTCTGAAATAAACTTTTCCAAAATTGGAGGCAGTGAGTCTGTAGTTGTGTTGGTCAAGCCATTCAGCAGATTCACCCTGCAAGACAGTTCTTCTCTCTAAAGCATGAGCTTCCTTTAAGTCAATAAGTACATGATCAACAAAAAAGTAAATGAAATCAGTTTGGCCTAAAGCTTGAATTTCATTTAAATCAAAGGGTGCCACATCAACATGTGGAATGTCAGGAAATTCAAGACATTTGGGTACTGAACTGTCTTGAGGAGTAGTCCCCCCTGAGTAGTTTGTCAAAAATATTGTGTTGGGTCGACCATAATCTTGTAACTGATATGCAAGGCAAGAACCAAGAGGTAAATTTCCAAACACTGTGTTTATTAATAAACCAGGCTCCTGATCACTTAACAAATACGAAAATGGAGGAGGTGTTTCTTTTTGGTTTAGGTGAACGACCTGATCCATCACATGTTGTCTTTGCAGTCCAAATCTTAAAGCCGGTCCTCTTGCATCATACAGTTTGCACCTGACTGGATCTCTTAACCTTTCTCCATTTCTGTCAGTCTCTGATCGGGCATAATGAGTTCCCATCACTGGCAAAGGACATATAGAGGCTGCTCTCGGAATATGCCAAGACTGGGGTAGACTTGTACAAGTCGCGTCACTCGGGATGTCTTTGATATTTAAACAGGAATAATCATTCAATTGAAACAATAATGCAAATATATGATTGCAATGTCCACCGCTTCCCCCCTTACACGAACAGTGAGCTTTAAAAACTTCTGCCCTACCATCGCACTCCCTAAAGATTACAGCTAAAAAATGAGGCTCTTCACTTTTTCTTAGAGATCTATAGCAACGTGCCTTGACATGAAAATCCTCCAGCTCCTGACACGCGTAAACATCGTAAACATAGCCTTCCCGAAAGAACTTATAGCTTCTCTCTCCGGCATTCTTTTTCCCGCCTTGATCGAGCCACAAAGACCATGTTGTTGGGCTACATTTTGGAAAATTCCTTAAAGATTTTGACCATGTCTGTTCTTTGTTGAATAAACTACTGCAGCAACGGACATGATTTACACAACAAGTGCAAGCGACTGCCATTTTGCAAAGCAAATTAAAGGAAGCCTCGTTTTCACGCAATGTAAACACCCAATTCAATGTCACGTGCGTGTTAGCCGAATTTGTCGATTCAGGACAGAGAAAAGAACTGTGGTAGCCTACAAAGGGGGACATGTTGAAAAAGACTTGTTAAACAAACTGAAAATTCCTTGTCTTGATTTGGAAACTTGGGGCTGTCCAAAATACGAAAATTTAAAGCGAACGATTGTAGAACTGTTAGCAAGCTGTGGGTTTCACTTAATAATATTCACCATTGTCCCATAACAGAATATCACGCGTTTTGGTTATGGTTTCAAACTTATCAGGTAAATAAGCAGTTTTCACGTACTGGAATTTTTTGGGAAAAAATGATATTAAAGTTAGTTAACCTAGAAATCGGTTAAGTTTTTATCTGAACTCTTAGCTTTGCTGGCGACAAAGAAAAATAAACTCTGAGCTAACTGCTCTTGTTTTCTGCTCCGTTAGTCATGCACTGAACTCTACTTTCAGCACTAGATTTGCATACTTGTAAATGAAAATTGTATAGTTTTTCAGTCGTGTTAATTGTACGTATATTGAAGACTTAAAAAGTTCTGAAGAATGTAATTATAGTTTGTAAGTACATCATTGGTTGAATTTAATCATGACTTGATCTCTCTTTAGTCACGCGCGCTCGGGGAAAACACGGGATAAAAATTATGCCCTTGCTGCCCACAATGCCCGAAAAGCCCTCGAAATTATCGATAAATTTCGTATCGCAAATAGTTTTGTTAACTTGAAATATGTATTGGTGAATAGTTTGTAAGTAAATTCAGAAAAGATATAATAGATAAAGTAAATAAAGGAATGAAATAAATAAAAGGAATGAAATGAATTCGGTAACTAGCAGAACCCCAACCTTCTACTCTTCAAGAAGTCGTGATAGCATGATGAAAAGGGATAAGTCGAAATTATAGTCAGCTTGTCCCCGTAGATCGCTTTCCAGCTAAAATATATACATATTTCCCGACTGGGAAGCCATAGGGATCGTAACCGATCACCTTTCCCATCCGGAAAACACATGTATAATACTCTCCATGGCCGTGTTTGAAACCCCTTTCTATAATCTCATAGTCGCCCTCCCGCTCCGAAACCCAAGTTTTGCACGTCAACAAGGCCAAGGTCGCCGTCAAGTTGAAAGTTCTTTTATATTTCGACACGCACTGATCGTTGATCTCTACGTGGCGGAAATTTATGTGTTCAGCCAGGCCTGGGTGAGAATCATATCGGAGGTTTCAAATGCTACAGCCATTTCGAAGAGTAAGCGGGGAGACTGAAATAATCGATTCGTAAACAGACACACACGGCGGTAAGTGACGGTTTTTGAAAAGAAGGTCATATGAAAGGAACTACTGAACTATGACCCGACCCCAACAGCGTTTGTTTAACATTCCTGGGGATTATAACAATTTTTTTAATTATCTACCCCATGATGCATTCTCAAATTTCATGTTTTCCACATGGAAAGTTCTCAACCTTCGCGAAGCAAGATGATGTTATTCCGAAGTGCTCTTCTTTCTGTTTTGTCTGTTTTGCTTTCACTTTCTAAAGGTTTTGCTTCCTCATGTATCGGGAAGAAATGTGTTTGTGTGGAGCAGGTAAGTGTCATCGATTGTTCCAGAGCTGGTTTGATGTTGATACCTCGAACAAAGAAAAGAATGGTCAATTACACGGCGCTCTCTTTGTGGGATAATCTATTATTGGAGGTGAATTTTACTTCGTTAATGGAACAATTCCCCGATTAAAAAACAGTGGATCTACGGAACAATCCAATTTATTGCAAGGGAATCAACGCCGGTGTACCTTTGAAAGTCCTAACCGATTGCAAGACGTCAAAACCCACAACACATTACAGGATAACTGTTAAGACCATTTCTTCAACTCAATCAATTCTCGTGCACAACCTGACACAGTATATCAACTCGACCACTTCAGACTTTAAAGATTCCGACCTTCCTTCTACTGGGTATTTGATCACTTTGACCCCTTTCATAATTCTTTGTCTAAAGGTTGTGGTAAAACTTTTAATCACAAGGCGCAGAAGACAACGTAATGTGATGGGGCACTCCTTTTAATTTAGAAACCTCCACTGACGAATCAGATGAACAAGTTATCTTCGACGTTACCACAATGTAAGGGTTGTCTTTGAACATTTTGTTTGTTTGTATATAGTTTTCTCAAAAAGTTGTAACATAGATTTCACTTTTGTTTCGCCTTCGTTTTGTTAAAAGTTGGAAATAAATCATGGGTTGAATATTACTAGACATTTAAAGTTTTCAGTTTTTAGAGTTCTTGTATATAGTTTTCTCGTTTGTAAATAGTTGTATATAGCCTTTCACAGATGTTTGTACATAGGAAAATTGTAAATAAATTATTGGCAGAATTGAATCATGGCTTGTTTTCTGACTCAACGCGTGCATGTTCCACGAGCGCTTGGGGAAAACACAACACTAAAATGTGGCGTTTATGGCAGTTTTGGCATTTCTGGCTGTCATTACGTATTAAATTACAGATAAATGTCATATCGCAAATAGTTTTGTTCAGTTGGAATCGAACTTTCACAGAGATAACATGGTGCGGAGGAAATGTAAACACTGTCCGATACCAGGTTGTGGGTCAAAATATTTAGTCCGGTTAGCAAATCAGTTAACTCAAGTACACAAGTTAACAGAGTTAGAACGAAAATACCGGTTACAATTTGCAAAACAACAAAACGCCAATGCGATTCGTGTGTATGACAAAGGGG
>JAEMPF020004266.1:0-14296 GCA_022496165.2 Catalaphyllia jardinei
CACCGCCCCCGAAAACTTGCTTCGCGGTCCCTGCAAATATTGTGTAAATCAAACCATTTTCAAACAATATTTAGTCCCGAGTAAAGTTTAACAGATGCCCAACAAACTGTGTAAAGGACATGTTTGGACATGTTTGGCATCTGTCAAATTCCAAGTGTCATGCCCGCCGCTAAAGGCCCTGTGGCCGAATTTTCAATTTTTGCAAATTTTGAAGAAAAGAAAAGGAAAACGAACCTTTTGATGTCATTTCCGAAAACAGGTATCGAAGTGGGTTCTTTTGGTGAAATAAGTTATTCCGCTTTTGCCAGGCGATTCTCGATATTTTCGGAGTTACGCTCTTAAATGTTCAAAAGGAATCAATTTTAGTATTGATTTTTGAAATGACTAGCAACTTTAATTTTCATTTAATCAATTCATTTCGCATTCCTCAAACGACTAGCGGGTTCATTATCCGAATAATCAATTTATTAATGTAATCTTGAGGGGTATGCTTCAGTTGGTTTGACTGTAATAGTTATAAACATTAATTATGATTGTATTAAATAATTAGATTATGAGTCGTAACAAAAGCTCTTCAAGTGCTTTCAGTCCCGCACTTTCTAACCTGTGGCTACCACTAGTATAAATAATTAGATTATGAGCCGAGATTTCTATGTGTGCTATCATACATAGAAATCAAGAGCAAATAATCGGATTGTTTAAGTATAAATCTACCAGTCGTTCTAAATCCTCTTTACAGACACTTTGAAAGCGCCAAGAGGCGGTCGTGATTTTGTTAACAAGGGATCACTGCTACACTACGTATTTTCTATCACAGAATAGATAGTGTGTAGCGTGGCCAATCAGAAAACGGCATTCATGAGAGAACGCTGGTAGATTTATACTAAAACAAAATAGGTATACATAATATGACAGTATACGATACATCGTTCGGCATTGATCTTTTACATAAAATAGCTGGAAGCAAGACGTCACACAACTCCAAAACCCCCTCCCCAGGGGAAACAAGTAAATACTCAATTTTTAGAACTATAAAATTAGTCTTTTATGTATGACCGTCCAAAACCAGAAAAAAAGCCTCATCTGTAAACATTTGCGAAGTGTTACTGTATCTGTTAATGCGGAAATAATCGGCTCCTTGGGTCAGAGGCTTTTACTGGTGAAAATAATTTATAAGCTATATTTTTGAAGGTATTAATGGAAATGGAACAAGATTTAGCACACAGTTAGGTTTTTAACGTCCTGAACATTTTAAAGTAGAATTGGTACTTCTGACGGGTGTCACGTGACGGCATTATTTCAGAAATTAATGGCGGTTTTTAGTAATATTATCCTGGAAAACCGCGTGTTAGATGCAGGTCAATTATTTCCATCCTCTCACGTTTGGAATGACCTTCCCTCAAGGAAAATCATTCCAGACGCAGCAGGGTAGATAATTTCAATTTGCATCGAAAACGCTCATTTATTCATTAATAGACTGAAAATTCGCCACCAATTCGTCGATTTACCAAATTTTGACAAAATGATCACGTGACATGCAGCGTGGTCAAAACAATATGTTAAGGCAAGGCAGGATGTCGAGTTTTATAATCAGCGAAAAGTTCAAGTCGGTAAAACAAATATAACAGAAATATACCTGCCCAGCCATATTTCTACCTTACATTCCTGACCCATGCCTTTTAAGGCCTGAATCAGGAATGTTAAGTAGAAATAAAAAACAAAAACAAAAAATTAAAAACTGCTTCAGTCATAATTGTAAGCAAAATACCCGATGCCAAGCCAGAGTGAAAAACACACCCTATTTCAGTCCGATTTGTATAAACAGTCGAAAACCTATACCCTTTGGGGTGTTATGAGAAAATTCGCCGTTGCGCAGTTATTTCTTTATTACTTAGGAAATTATAGAAAAAAACCAACAGTAACCTCTTTCCAGTTGACGACCAGGAATTTGAATATTATACTTTGTACTTTGCCAACTCTTTGTACACCTGTACGTGTGCAACACTGACTTTCATTTAGTACACAAATAGTTCGTTAGCGGTGCACTTAGGTTTCCTTTCGGCATTAAGATCTATTTTCCGTTCCCTTGGAAGCTAGCCAGCTGAACTACTTTACACTAAAGAAATTTTATCATTTCCTTGAGAGTTAGCCAGCTGAACTATATTCCAGTAATGAAGTTCTATTCATGGGATAAGTTATTCTTGCTGTCGGTAACACCAATTGGGAATTTCTCATTAAGTATCTCATTTTGAATTACTTAAGCTTGCTCTATTTTAATCTCAAACCTTTCAACCTTTTATCTTAGCAGTCTATTTTTAATTTAAGAAACTTCGTAGCATTGATTGCGATTTGCTATCGTAATTAAGGCTTTTCCGCTCGTATTGTATGTTGGGAGTTTCATTGCCATATTGTAGACACTTAGCTGGTTAGGGCTGATATATAAGCAAGTGCATTTGTAAAGTTTTTCGATTACATCGACGATTACATCCAGTATGCGATTACATCGATTCCATAGCCAAATGCAGAATAAACTACTGTTGGACCAAGTTATGTCTTTTGGCGTCCGTAGTGAAGACCATCTAAGTAGATCCCGTGTACCAGGAATTCGTGACGAGATTCCGTTCCCGCAGGCAAAGCAGTACTCTCTAGAGCTAGGTTCCCCAGTTGTCAGTTCAGTTTTCCGTTCAGTCAGGAGTTTTAGCGCTCGCAGAAAAAAACTTATCGTCACAGTAGAAAAACCTATCGTCACAGGGGCCGCTCATACCTCTGATAACCCATATAGCGGAGTAATCCCAACCCCTCCCCCTCCCGAGCCCAGAACACATAAAAGCAGTTTCTCTGCCCGGAAATTTCCGCGCAATATTTTACGGGTCAAGTTTGGATCCTTTTGGCTCTAAAATAAAACTTGTTTGCTTTGGACTTCTCATTGAATTTCACTATTTATTGTTCTTTTAACCATTTTTGGCAATGCGTGAGCGTGACAGACAAATTAGATTCAGTTCGGACGCTAATATTACCATTTCAGCATGTGACATGCGCGAGGAGAACAGCACAAGAGTATTTTGTTTTAGCAAGCAAGGGACTGACGCTGGAAGGCTTCACTACGTTTATGGATTGTTGTTTAAGAACAAGGGATAGCCATGTGGTTAGGAATGAGGTGGATAATTTTGGAGGCATCGCCTACTTTGTCGAATTCCACTCATCACAATGATTCTGATTACGCCAGCATTTAATCCCGAGCGGGCACTTAATATCTGAATGTAACTACAGAAGGTGAGCTAAACATGACTTTTCTACCATAGTTAAGTCCAAATACCGAGAAAGTCAAATTCAAGGAGACATTTTCAGGTTCCTTTTGATTATCTGGTCACAGGCCCCTGCCTATTGTTTTCGTTTTCTGGCAGGTTATTGTTATGATTATCACGATTTTAAGAGCGTGAGTACTGAGTGGTGATGTAAAGCCCGAAAATAATTTTTATACCAGGTTTCACACTGACATTTCGTCTTTCGAAATGCGAAGTGAAGTTTCGAAACGTGAGGTAAAACGTGAATCGTAGCTGTTTTGGTCTTTTACCGGCTAGCCAATTTGATGATTGAAAAAGTGTCCATAATTAAGAATTTTTTTTGTTATTTTTAAGCGGCTCTTCGTGGCGTTGAAAATTAACCTACAAAACACTCTTAAACTACTGAAAAATAAGTTTCCAGGCTCAAACTGGAGTGTCATTTTGATGCGGATTAAATGGAGCGAAGTTTATGATAAGGTACTAATCACTGATTGTTGCGTGTTTTTGACCACACGTGGGACCGTAACGGATTTTTGTTTTTTTTGGGCGGGTTTAAAGAAATATTTCGAGAAAAAGATCATACCACGTCTCTAGGCTTACCATAGGCTATCTCTGGAAAGGATGTGAAAAATTTTGAGTTTTTATCAGGTTCCACGACTGGCTCAACGATAGTGGACATTCCCTCTTAAAAATTGTATTCTGTACAGCGCCGCAAATGATCCCCGACCGCAAATGATCCCCAAATTGGACTGCAAATGATCCCGAACCACAAATGATCCCCGATGTGGACCGCAATACACCATTTTGCTAATGATCAGTTCCTGGTGAATTGTGGGTAGATCCAGTCCTTTGTGGGGGCAAACGGGCAAAATTACCATTTCAAATTATGTCCTAAACTGGCCGTTTGCCCCCACAAAGGACTGGATCTACCCTCAATTCAAAAGGACCTGATCATTAGCCGGAAAAGGAGGAATGGCATGGAGTTTGTTCCTCGGGTCGAGGTTTCAATTTTTATCATAAACAGAAGCAAGTCATAACTAATCATATTCCATATGAATTCCCACTGTTTCAGAGCAAAGCAAAACTTCCAACGCGTACGCTGTCGGAATGCACTCAGTCTTAGGAAAAAATCAAATGATTTCAATTGTTACTGCGAGGGTTGAAAAAGAATCAGTGAAACACAGAATGTGTAAAGTCTGGAGCACTTGAAGGATTTACGTTGAAGGTGCGGACTAATTTTATGTCGCCATCTCGCTTGAGAAGAAGTACTTCAGCCCGCTTGTTGTTGTTTTGGCTGAAGATCAACGGGCTCTTGTGCTGACTATGTTTCTCCTGGACGGAAAAAATCAGAGGACAGACATCGACGCAGGCGGGGGTTATTGCGTGTTATTATACATCAGACTCACTATGAAAAACCTGATTGGTCGAGAGCATTCAATCAATCTCCACAGCTTGTGAACTTGACATGATAATGCAATATCTGCTGCAGATATTGCATTTATCATGTCTGAACGTCTGCCTGGTTACCAAGTCCCTTGGGGTGTTCTCCTCAGAAACAAAATGGCTGAACGCCTAATGAACGCGTAATGAATGCCTATTGTTTGAAAAATGTATAATTAAACAATTATTGAATTCGGTTTTCGTATGATATCATGAGTTATCAAAACCTTTTGTCTGTATTATCTGCCTCAGCCTTCGGCTTCGGCAAATAACACAGACCTCAGTTTTGGTAGTTCATGATATCATGCTCAACCTCATCCAATAATTGTTTAATAACTGTCCGGTGATTTACACCACGTGCCGTAAAATAACCATTAAAATGTCGCGAAAATTAATTGGTGGGTCTTAATCTAGGATATTTTGATAACAAGCAAGGGAGCTTCTGCTCTCGGTATGTTTTAAATCATTTCGAAACTTTAATATGAGTTTAATAAGAGACGAGTGTTCCCTGCACAAACAATAACAACTGAATGAACGGCAAAGAAATGTTTGTACAATGCAAAGCAAACAAACGAACAAACACAAGCTAGGGAACCGAACAAACAGATGATCGAAAGTGCAGGCAGACGCTCGCTGCCCAAGCAGCAAAAAGCAGTTTATGCAGCAACGCCAAAGACAACATCGATCTACGAATCTCGCGAGAATTTAGATTCATTCAGTCTGTCTATACTGTCAGAAATATCCAAAATAGAATAGGTAAGACAGCGTCGAAATTCGAAGAAATATTTAAAATTGGCTGTCGTATAATTTACGTTCTCTTGAATATGCAGAATGTGACTCTTTCACGTTGTTGTAACCTTTTGTGAACAACGGCAAAGAATTATAACTCACACTTACACAACCATTGTACTTGTTGCCGTAGCCATTAAAATTTGCGAAATTAGACTCCCTTCCGTTTCCGTTATTCCGGTTGTCTCGAAGGTTTTTGAAACAATTGTTTACGACCAACTGTACCAATACCTAAATGACAATCAATCGTTATCAAGTTGTCAGTCGGGCTTACGGCGCCTGCCGTTTCATCGGTGCTATGCTATTTGCATAGCACCCTAACGGCATTGCTTGAGGCGACAAATAGCTGGTCTGTTAACATCAACAACGGCTTTCTGAACGGAGTAGTCTTCATTGACCTTAAAAAAGCTTTCGACACAATTGATCACGAAATTATTTTACGTAAATTGTCTTACTTTGGTCTTGACCAGGCAACTGCTAAGTGGTTTCAGTCATACCTAAGTAATCGGACC
Source organism: Catalaphyllia jardinei (assembly GCA_022496165.2). NCBI lineage: Eukaryota > Metazoa > Cnidaria > Anthozoa > Scleractinia > Caryophylliidae > Catalaphyllia > Catalaphyllia jardinei. The sequence goes on from JAEMPF020004266.1 coordinate 6,026, forward strand.
CAAAGGTGTAATGTTAATAGCAATCTGTCAACTGCAAGCACTGTTACTTGTGGCGTACCGCAGGGTAGCATCCTGGGTCCCTTGCTTTTTTTGATGTACATTAACGATCTCCCTAACTGCCTGTGGGTTGCTGTGCCGAGAATGTTTGCTGATGACACCAGTATAACCTTATCTGAAAAAGCGGTAGCCGATCTTAAACTAGCAGTGACTTCTGAACTTTACAATCTTACCTGTTGGCTGAGAGCCAACAAATTACGTTTAAATGTGGCCAAAACTGAGCTAATGATAATCGGATCTAGGCAGAGATTGAATGCCCAATGTGAGGAGATTAATATAAGTATCGATGACAGGACGATCAAGAGAGTTGACCATACTAAATCTCTGGGTGTTACCAATGATGCACAACTCTGTTGGTCTGAACACGTTGACGAGATAAGTCTCTTCAGCCATTGGTGCATTGCAACGGGTACGACGTTTTATTCCGACGGATGTTGCAGTTCAAATTTATAATGCTTTAATATTACCACATTTTGATTACTGCAGCCCGGTTTGGGATGGTATGAGTGGCTGTTTGAGTGATAAATTACAAACATTACAAAATCGCGCCGCCAGAGTAATTACTCAATCACCTTTTGATACGAGCTCCAACCTCCTTCTCGCGATGCTTATGTGGGAGAAGCTGTCTCTTCGTCGTAAAAAGCAGAAAGCTTTAATTATGTACAAAACATTGAATGAACTTGCCCCAGACTATCTTCAATGTCTCTTCACTGAACGCCACGTTAACGTTTATAACCTAAGAAATCTTGAAGGAAAGCTTTCGCTGCCCATGCCAAATACTAATTACTTAAAACGAAGTTTTTGCTACAGCGGGGCTTGTTTATGGAACAACTTGCCCCAAGATTTAAAAACCGTTTGTTCTATTGGGCAGTTTAAACGGGGTATTAAGAAAGTATCTGAGATATCGGATTCCCAGACGGCAATCATGCAAAGTAGTTGTACAAGTTTTAATTTTTAATTATTAACTTAACTGATGATTCTCCGTGTATAAATAAAGATTTACATTACATTACATTAAAAAAGAACCGAATACTTAACAGCCAAACGAGCACAAAAAATAGCCCGGCCGAACAAAAAGACAGCTGAGAGGACAGAAAAGATCTCAAAATGTAATTCTATCACTGCATATCAGTCCATAAACACTAAAAAAAAGAGACGAACTTGGCCAATATCTAGCTATCTTGTCCTCACTCCTGCTAAATAACTCCTGACCTCTTTTCTTTACGAAATTCATTTCCATGCAAACCACGTGATATAAACTATGTGAGCTTATTCTTTACGAGTTGCCTGCCTCATTAAAAAATACATCATGCCTGGAATAAGGTCGTAATGATGCAACTTGACGTGTGATTAGTAATCAAGCAGAGTTTGTCATCTGATTTGTTTTGCTTATATTTACTCATTTAAATTGTGAAGTGTTAATGAACTACACGTTATCAGTATCATTATCATTATTATCATCACCTAACAAAGGACTTACTAACCCAAATACTTTTGTTCTTGGGCCATCGTAATTTGATCAAAAATAAGACACAAACAGCAGTGATAAACATGTTGAAATTGTACATTTTATGACTTGACGTTTCGTATGTACTCTACATACATTTTCAAAAGTAACCGTTGAAATTTAAAATAGCTATTTATATATAATAAAGGTGAGGGGACTGGAACATAGATTAAGCAAATACTTAACAGTAAAATATAAAATTAGTACAGATTAATAAAAGCATCAGCTTTTCACTTCCGACGTTGACGTTGAAAGCTGGCTCAAGTTCTTGAATAAATAAGGTTCCTTTTATTTTACAATGATAGTCTGTTTTGCCCTTCGCTAAAATATCAAAGTGATCCCACTTGATGTTATGTCCAGTGGCCTTGACGTGGTCAGCAATGGCTGAAGTATTGTCATCAGCGAGGGCCTTAAAATGTTCGGTTTTTCTATTGTGAAGCCTTCGTTTAGTTTTACCAATGTAAAAAGCATTACAATCCCAACAATTTGCTCTGTAAATAACTCTGGATTGTTGTGAACGATTAATACGGTCCTTGTAAGGAAAGAAAGTTTTTATGCACCGAGTGCTCTGAAAAACGATCTTCAAGTTAACACAAGAGTAGAATTTGTACAGACAAGATTTCAGGCGTTTAGCGACTTGGTTGCTTTGCAAACCTAAGTAGGGGAGTAGGATAACGATATCTTTCTTAGGAACTGTAGACACAGGGTTGCTATGCTGATGTCTGTTTTTGTGATAATGATAGTTGATTATGCCTTGTGGGTAGCCGTTCTGAAGAAGGAGTTTTCGAAGATCATTGAGTGCAGATTGTAGAAAGGAGCCAGATGAACAAAGACGATAGTAGCGATAAGTGAGGGAGCGGATGTGATTTATTTTGTACTTACGTGGAGTAAAGGAATCCCATTTAGTGTAGATGCCTGTGAAGTTTTCTTCCGGTAGATGGATGTCATGAAAGTGTTGTTTTGATTTCGTGTGACAAGAATGTCCAAAAACGGAATTGCATTGTTCTGTTCAAATTCAATGGTAAATTTAATATTGCTATGACAGCTGTTTAAATAGTGCAAAAACTCATTTGCACTGTCTTTGTTGTGAAACATGGTGAACGTGTCATCAACGTACCGATTCCAGAATGAAGGACTAATTTTGGCTTTCATCAACCACTTTTCCTCAAAATCACACATAAAAAGTGAAAAGCTGATGCTTTATTAATCTGTACTAATTTTATATTTTACTGTTAAGTATTTGCTTAATCTATGTTCCAGTCCCCTCACCTTTATTATATATAAATAGCTATTTTAAATTTCAACGGTTACTTTTGAAAATGTATGTAGAGTACATACGAAACGTCAAGTCATAAAATGTACAAATTCAACATGTTTATCACTGCTGTTTGTGTCTTATTTTTGATCGACTTACTAACCTAGCTTTCTCCGCCTGCGCTGGGGAGTATTAGCCCTCGATGTTTTCTGCTGCTGTTGTCGTTTTTATATAGATCGCGCTGCGCTCGATGGAGGACCAATAATCCCCACTGCGGCTTGCGCGCTCTGTTAGTAAGAAGTTAATATCGATTATTATTTCCTACTTAGAATGACTTGAAGAGTCTAACTTGGTATGAGATTGAGATCTTAGTTTGCATTCGTACAGTTCTCCGGAAAGGGACCAGTCCTTTTTGTGTTGTATATTTAGCAATTATTGAATGAGGCTGAGTATGATATGAAGAATTCTGCAGATCGAAGAGGGTGTTATTCACAGAGGCCGAAGGCCGAGGTGGATAACACCCTCCGAGATCATATCCTACGAAAGCCGAATTCAATAATTGCTTTTTTATTCATTCAAAATATTTCCCCGTTCTGAAGGAGCTTCGCCTTTTCGCTGTTTGTTTTTCCGATCACTAAAAATAACATAACCTTGTCCCCAGATTTTCTCGGTCAACGGTTCAATAATCTGCAGCGGGCAGCACCTTTAACGTCATTTTGACGTCATTGGTTCAATAATTTGCCGCGGGCTGCACTTTTGACGTCATTAGTTTAATATTTGGTCAACGGCAGATGGTTATAGTGAATTATGCGTGTGGTTTTAACCTATTAGAAACGGGGGAAATATTTTGAATAAATAATATGACAATTATTCTTTAAAGAGTTGAAAGTTGGGAACAAATTGGCAAATCTAACTCAGCCGCAGCTGTGGAACAAGTCGAGTCAATACTGCTTAAGTGCATATCTTCCAGGACGAAATCTTCTTCTTAATTGCTACCTTTTTCCCTTTTTGAGAATAATGCGGACAATAAATTATTGTTGGTTTTTAGAAGATATATAACAGCAAGACGTCACCTGAAATTTAATGATCAGAACGTGAAGAATGAATTTCACATTGTGGAATATTAACTAGCTGAAAATGTTGATCTATGTGTATCTTAACGTTTCACTCAGATTTATGGACGGGAACGTCCTTGAGAAGCTGCCTGATGAACTCTTTTCCAATTTAGTCAACTTGGAGTGGCTGTAAGTGAAAATGAAAAAAATAAATGAATAAATCCTTTTATTTAAATGTCGAAGTATTTAGTACTGCAGTACTAATTGTGGACACTGGAATAAGCAAACAAAAAAACAAACTTGTTACAAAAAAACCAACTGGCGGGAGGGTGACCAGTTGGCTATTTGCAAATGTGGAGGAGTTGAATCTGGGGCCAAAGACAAATCTATTCAGTAGCAAGGAGGAGGATTTCAACCCGGGACCTCCGGCGCCCTAATCACTAGGCCACGCCGCCTCGACAAAAGATATATAATAAATAAACTTAAATACCTGAGAGCAGCCTTTCACAGACAGATAATTTTTCACTTCTATTTTTGTTTTTTCTCTGTAAAAAAATCGCTCCTATTGTCCTGTTACAATGCAAACGTCCGCAACATGACTAATTCCAACGTTACAGAATATTATTAAAGTTAATCAGTTGATACAACGGTGTTAGATATAAGGCATAGGAACGGATGTAAGAAGTTAAGGTAAGAACGTTGGAGACATCTCAAAAATGATTGTACTTTAGTTGGTTGGTTGCTTGGTTAGCTGGCTGGCTGGCAGGTTGGTTGGTAGGCTAATTGGTTTGAAATGTGTTTCAAACAGCTAACATGCAAAGTGGGTTTCCACTGTGTACAGTGATGATGGATGACCCTACGGTATTTTTAGTAGAGTATCTCAAAATGTGATTATAAAGTGTATAGATATTTTTTTATTTGCATTTCTTGAGTGTATAGATATTTTTTTTATCTGCACTTCTTGATCTAAGCGGCCTTTGACACTGAGGATTGCACAATTCTGCTTGATCGTCTCCATGCGATATATTAGGACAAGTTCACCCTTGGTTTGAGTCCTATCTCCGGGATAGATTCCAATCCATCTCTATCAACGGCGGAACATCAACGAATATTCAGATGAAGTATGGTGTGCCACAAGTATCCTACCTTGGTCCTCTACTATTTGTCATCTACGCCGATCCACTTCATTTCATTTTACTTCACTGGGCGGAGCCCCATTCGTTTCCGACAAAGGGCTAAGGCTCGAAACGTCAGCTTCCGAATCTCTCTACGGTGGCCAATCTACATTATCAACCCAAGTGAAGTATGATCATCCAAGTAAATTTTACAATTTAAGCAATTGGAAAGAAGAAGGCTGAAAAAAAATCAGGGCTTCAACGGGATTCGAACCCATGACCTCCGCGAATATCGGTGCGATGCTCTACCAACTGAGCTATGAAGCCACACATTGGAAACAAGCTCAATTTATTGAGTTCATATCTCCCGTAAGGAGTGAAATGATGTGAAATTTATATGAAATAATTCATATTTGAACTGCGGTTGTAGATGCAAGTGAAGTATGATCATCGCAGTAATTTTTTTTCAGGCTTCCTCTTTCCAATTGCTTAAATTGGAAAATTTACTGCCATGATTATACTTCACTTGTATCTACAACCACAGTTCAAATATGAATTATTTCATATACACTTCACATCATTATCAACCCAGTTGATAAAACCAAATTATTAATTTTTTAAGAGACTAGTTGTATAAGTGTAAAGGCATACTATTTTCAAAAGCCTTCGTAGTTTACGTTATTCCAAGGTTCAAACATATTTTTAATGACGAAGTAGACAATTACTGACCATCATTAAAGACACGTTCAGCAACAGACTAAAAGCAGTGAACAGGATGAAATACTCCGACTAGCGGAAGTCTCGACACAATTGACTCAACACAAACGGGCAACGCAAAATGATGATCTCAACAATCGCACTGACAGACAACACAGTATTAATTGGGACTGGAGAGCTGGTTCACCAACTTAAAGCAAATGCCTCGAACAGATAGCAGCAACTACCAACACCTTGCTAGGACTTTTTCACGACATAAAAGAAAGCCGACGAACAAAACTCAAACAGAACGACCCAATTTGACTTACAATAGACGGATCGAAAGTTACTAGAACCAAGGAGCGACTGTTAGCACGAGTCTTTAGCCATTACCATCACGGCTAAACCAACTAAGCAGTTTCAAAGGACAAGACTTACAACACCATCAACTGACAAACACTTTTCACTTGACTCTGAACATGACTTGCGTTTTAAACGTCACACACCATTACCCTCACCAGGACGATCACACCATACGACCTTGTTTGCTACATTTCCGGCGAGAAGTTGAAAATAAGACTCGCAGCGGACTATCTTTGACAAATTTCAGGGTGACTAGAAACGTGATGAAGCATTGTCTCGATCATACTTCACTTGCATCTACAACCGCAGTTCAAATGTGAATGACTTCATATACACTTTACATCATTTCACTCCTTACGGGAGATATGAACTCAATAAATTGACCTTGCTCCCAATGTGTGGCTTCATAGCTCAGTTGATAGAGCATTGCACCGGTATCGCGGAGGTCATGGGTTCGAATCCCGTTGAAGCCCTGATTTTCTTTCAGGCTTCTTCTTTCCAATTGCTTAAATTGGAAAATTTACTGCGAGGATCATACTTGACTTCCATCTACAACCGCAGTTCAAATATGAATTAATTCATATACACTTTACATAACCTTAACTTATAAACTTATCTCGCTGAAGCAACTGGATAGTTTTTATGAAAAACGCAAAAGTTTCTATGTAACAAAGTCGCTTACCAAAGATATGGCAATTCACTGCAGTGTACATCTTATCGGCAGAACCTCCAGCAAAAGTTGCGAAGACTGAACTGAAGAAATCTTTTCGATAGATCAACGAATCAACGACTTTTTCCCACTGTGTTTACCGTTTTGTGATTCTCTAAACACATAAAACACGTTTGATTTCTGTTGTTGATCACCTGATAAAATCATGCACGGCTGCACATCATACCGGTAACTCGACGCGCGAAGTACTGTGGTCTTTTGAGTCAATTTTTCTGGTATTTCAGTTCTTTTCAGTCTAAAGCTCTCACTTGCCCTTCCTTACGGAATTGTTCGGTATTGCTTCATCTCCTTTCTCTAGCACTGACTGCTTGATTCAAGATTCACGACATTGTTCACTACCATATTGCCTCCTTTCTCGCCCTGGGCCGCTCTTTCTCGATCTTCTTCGCCACTTTTTTGGCTGCTAATTCTTGTTCGCTGTCGTTCTCTTTCACGCTGTCCTTCAGATAAACTGTATCTTAAACTTTAGATCGACGTCCCCCATCGTTTGTTGACATAACAAATACAAATAAGCGTTATCTGACAACTTCCGCCGAGAAAAGATGGCATTCCTTAAATCATTCGTTAGATCCCCCGTAAGGCTTACCTCCACTCGCCCCTCCTCCTCCCCCAGAATCTTTACGGACGGTGTTCGCTCGTACAATGACGTCATAACCAAATTTTTCCGGCTTAATGGATTACCATTTTTTTACCCATGGTGCTTCGCTGGCGCGCCTCGCGCGCTGAAGCTCCGCTATGAAGAAGATAGTCTAAATTTTTATGCTTCATAAATACACTAGTATCGTCAGCGAACAAGATTAATTCTAAAACTCTAAAAACATTATTGATATCGTTGATGTAAGGCAAGAAAAAAAAAGGTCCGAGGATGGAGCCGTGGTGAACTCCACAAGAGATTTTACCTCGAACTCAAAATTTACCATTAAATTCAACACATAGCAGTAGTTATAGAAGGTCAGAATTATCCCCGTTACTGCGTTCCCCTTGCGTTCCGTGTGCGTTCCCTGTGGATTCCCTCGCAAAAGTGCGTTCCCTTTATTAATATGCATAACGGTCGAGTCCATGACGTCATCTATTGTTATAACTTAGGGAAAGAATGCGTTTCTCCATACTAATGAAGTGTCTAGTTAGCTAGGTAAAAATGCGTTCCTCCATACTAATAAGCGTCGCTCTAAACAATAAAAACAATAAGGTTGCCCGGTCTTGCCCGATTTCTTTTGACCCTGATTGGCTCATGAGAAATCTATTATGTTTTTAAAATAAAAGCGCGTACTCCGTTTAGCATTTTATTCTTGTCACAAACTTTAGTAAATAATATTTTTGGGCAGACAGCTTCCAAACATGCAAGTCGAATCTACATCTAAACCTATGTTAACCGTTGACGAAGCTAACGAGGATACAATTAGTGCGTTCAAGGAAACTGATGCTACCAAGGATTTGCGAATCAAGAACAGTGTATGCCTCGTCATAGACTTGGAGGGATTCTTTGTGCAAAA